>JAAAKG020144882.1:0-11018 GCA_010014905.2 Druon quercuslanigerum
ACATAATCAATTACCGTTCCCCTTTCTCCTCCTGACCGTGTATATTCTCCTTCTTCATCTCCCTCTATATTACCGTTCAATCGTCAGTTAGAGAAATAAGCTTTTAATAAATTAAAGTCAATTTTCAACAAAATAGACTTTAAACAAAAAACTATTTTTCTACCGAAACGCCTAAATAAATATTTTGAAAAATTTTTGTACAAAAAATTGTTTTAATTTTCATAAAAGAAAAATTATTTCTAATAAAAAACTGATTTTCAATCAGAAAGATGAATTTTTAACGAGTAAGATCATTTTTTTCCTAAAAAAGAATAATTCTTTACCAAACACAATGTTTAAATGAATATTTTAATTTTTAAGGAAATTTTTAGCCTAATAGTTCAAATATTTAAATAAAAATGCGAAATAGTTGAGAAAATAATATTCTACCACACAAGAGAAAGCATGAAATGGTTTAATTTTCAGTCAGAAAAAGAAATTACAATCAAAATTACAAAAAAGTGAAATTTTTTGCAATTATTTAGATGAATTTTCTTTTTTTTTTTCATGCTTTTTTGTATATTTCTGAATTTTATTTCAAGTTTTTAT
The DNA here is from genome assembly GCA_010014905.2 of Druon quercuslanigerum. NCBI lineage: Eukaryota > Metazoa > Arthropoda > Insecta > Hymenoptera > Cynipidae > Druon > Druon quercuslanigerum. The sequence continues at coordinate 589 of JAAAKG020144882.1, forward strand.
TTCCTATTTCGAACATTGCAATGATGTAATTTTCAATTAGGATGTATACATGATCGCTAAGAAAAAAAGATTCCTTGTTTAAACTTTAAAAAAGCAGTAGAATATTAAAAAAATAACGAATAATTCTTATTTAATAACAAAAAACCTTACTTTTGAAGTTTTTTTAAAAATATATAGCAATTAAGTGGATAACATCTCTCTAAAATTACATAGTTTCAAAATTCGCAATATTTATTATCCTAGATCAAAATAGAACCACTTTGTGCCTGAAAATAAAAATTGAACAATAATAAAAAAAAATTGAACACTGTCATTTGAGAAAAAGAAATTTATTAACAACGTTATTCTTTTTAAAACTTTATATTAAATAATGAATTAATAAGTTTATAATTTTTCAAAATAATATCATTTTAATCTATTATAAGCAAAAAGCATTGATTAATACTTTAAAATTTGTTTTGAAATTTTCTTGAATATACTATACAAAGTTTATTTGAAAAAATCATTTAGAAAATCCTGCAAGATTGTAAAATTGTCTTAAAATTTTGTAGATCCTTCAATGTTGAATAGAATTTGGAATAAAAAATTTAAAAAAAACAGAATAGTTTATTTGCAAGTTAGGAAAATAAGATTTTAATAAATTAAAATCAATTTTCTATAAACATTTTTAGAGCACAATTCTTAATATTTATTATACTAGGACAAAAAAGAACCACGTAGTAACTAAAAATAAAAATTAAACAATAATTTTCAAAAATTGAACACTGTCATTCAAATTAAAAGATTTAAACTCTTGAAGAAAAAAAAGTATTTAAATTTATGAAAATTCAACTGCAAATTAAAAACTTAAAGTGGAATAGATTTAGATTAAAAATCTTCATAATTAAGGATTCAATCTTTTTTAATTGAAGCGTTCAACAATTCCGAGTATAAAAATAAAGTTTTTAATAATTTTTCAAAATAACATCATTTCAATCTATTTTGAACAAAATAGACTTCAAACAAAAAAAAATCAATTTTCCACCAAAACGATTAAATGAAAATTTAATAAAAGAATCTTTACAGAAAAATGTCTTAATTTTTATATGAGAAAAAATTATTTCTAATAAAAAACTGATTCTCAATCAGAAAGATGAATTTTTATCTAGTAAGATTTTTTTTCTAAATAAGCATTATTTTTAATAAAACACAATGTTGAATCGAATATCTTAATTTTAAATAGAATTTTTTGCCTAATAGTTGAAATATTTAACTAAAAATGTAAAATAGTAATCAAAAAAATTAATATTCTACCACAAAAGAGCAAAAATAAAAATGGTTTAGTTTTCAGTTAGAAAAATAATTTTTACAAAATGTTAATAAAAGATTTAAATTTTAAAAAATCAACTTAAAAAAATGAATTTTGAATAAATAAGTTTCATTTTTACCTAAGCAGTTGAGTTTTGAACCGAAAAATTTTCTCAGTGGCTATTCACGATTGGTGAAAACGTTAAATATGTAATCAAATATAGTTGCATCAGAAGAAAAATCCTGAGACCAAAATAAAATTTACAGAATGATTTAAGCAAGAACTGATTAAATGCCCTGTAAATTCCAGGTTTTTCCGATAGTTATTACATTTACTACATTTATCTCACAAATATATTCACGAAACAGATGAATGAAAATTTAAGAAATTTTAATTAAATTAAAATCTAAATCAAAAATCCTAATTAACGTCCAATCATCAAATTGATGAAAATTCCTGAAAAAACAAGAATTTAACGACCAAATTTGGACCACACCGAACAATCAAACAAAAAAAAAACTTTTTACAATTGCAATCTGAAAAAAATTCTTGTTAAAAACAAAAAATTCAGACAAAAATAAAAAAGAGAAAAGAAAAATGAGAAGGCATCCAATCACATCCCCTTCCTTCTCTTTTTCTTTCTTTCGTCTGTTTTATTATTAATATTATCAAATCACAAAAAAAGAACATTGGAAATAAAAATAAAAAATAAAAAAAATAAAATGACATTACATTGCAGAAATTTTTCTTTCCTTTCATTTATTTTTGTCTGAAATTTTTGTTTTTAACAAGAATTTTTTTCAGATTGCAATTGGAAAATTTTTGGTTTGATTGTTCGGTGTGGTCCAAATTTGGTCGTTAGATTCTTGATTTTTGCAGGAATTTTTATCAACAGATAAATAAGGACTTATATAATTCTAAAATTTCCTTAAAAATATATTTTTAATATTTTGTAAATGTTAAAAAAAATTAAAATTACTTTATCGATTATAACACACGAAAAATCATATTCTGTAATAATTAATTCTGTAATAATATATTGCCAATTTTAAAAGAATTGTAAATAAATTTTACTAGAATTTTCTCGCTGTAATAAGGAAAATTCTCTAAATAATATGCAAAGTTTTCAAACCATACGAGATTTTCTTTAAAATTTATATTAAAATGTTTGAAAATAAACCTATTTTTAGCATAGTATAAAACAAGTGAAAATTATGTTTAATTTCTTCTACTATATTTAAATTATAAATAATTTTTGCAGATAGAGTAAAAAGCAGATTGTATTCATTATATAAAAGAAAATGCTATTTTTTCGCTTATATTCTTCTCTGAAATTTCCACAATACAATGAAACTTTAGCGAAACTCTTCAGACATGAAAAGCATACCCACTGCTCGTAAAAACTGAATTGCCTTTTTTGCATTCTGCACGTATGTGCAAAAGTATGCAAGACTAGGCAAACATTTTTTATGCCCCTATGTACACGAATTCCAGGAATCCTCAGGCTTTGAAAGGCCCACAGAAAGGAATTTTTTACGTTCGAAATTCATCAGCTAATGGAGATGTGATCAAATATGAAAATTTTAATTTTGGGTGGAAATAAGGAAAATAAGAATAGATTTCCAGAGTAACAAACCGCTCTTTATCATTTCGATTATCAACTTCTGATATTAATTACCAACTTTTACAAATGCAAATTTAATTTTTCGAAGCCGTAGGTTAGTAATAACTGAAATAATTGTTATAAAACGGAAAACATTTTAGACAATTTTGAATTCCTAGGTAAGAAAAAAATTCCGTGTTTTCTATATTGGACTATAAATCTCTATGGCTCAGGAAATTACATTTTTTATTTCTAAAAATTTTTCTTTAGACTTACCTAGTTGGAAACCCCACTTACGAAAGATTTATGACTTCCTCAGGCCAACATAAGGTGTAATAGAAAAACGTTAAATTTTTTAATATAATAGTTAAAAAATTAATTTTTTTCTTATCAAAATAATTTTTTAACATATAAGTTAAATTTTCAAATAAAGTTATAAATTTTAACTAAATAATTAATTATGAACAAGAAAAATAGAATAATAAAATAAAATAGAATAAAAATAAAAAATAAAAGCATTTATAATCAAGCATTTAAAACATCAACTGAAACCGATCAGTTTTTGATCAAAAATGGTATAGTTAAATCTACAATTAACCAAATTTCTTTTAAAAACATCTGATAAATAGATAAATTTTAGGCAAAACATAAAATTTATTTTTTAACCAAAGAATACTACTTGAAGTATTTTAATGTTTAACTAAAAAGATAAATTTTAACCCAAGAAGATTTACTTTTTAACAAAAAAAAAGAATTTCCAATAAAATATGTGAACTTTTAACTGAGAAAGATGAGCACTAAAAATAATGGTTAGTTGAGCAAACTATTTAATTATTAAGATATGGTATTGCTATTTTATTAGCTGACACCGTTATTTTATTAGTTCGTACAACTATTCCATTAGCTGTACTGACTATTCAGATAGTAACATCAATAAAGTAAATGGTTGTCCCAACTAACAAAATAGCAGCACTATATCTTACAAACTAAATATTTGCCCAACTAACCATTTTTTTTAGTGAGTTATTTATCAAAAATAAAGTAGCTATTTTTCAAGTTCCAAAATTGATGTTTTATAACAACAAAAATATTTTAATTTTTAACCAAGAAATATTTGTCATTTAAAAGGGAAAAGAAAAGTTAAATAAATTGCTTAATTTTCAGAAAAAGAAGGGTAGTTTTTTACAAAACTGTTGAATGTTAAAATCGAAATAATTTAATTTTTAACAGAATTGATGAGCTATAAATTAAATTGTTGAATTTTTAACCAAGAACATTAAATTTCTACTGAAAAACAAAATTTTTTAGGAATATATATGAATTTTTAATACATTTTTTAAATTTTTAATCTAAAAAAGATATGTTTTCAGTCATAAGGTTGAAGTTTCAACTAAACATAAATTTGCTACGAAAATGGAATAGTTAAATTTTTACTAAAATATTTATTTCACAGAAAAAAAACACTTTTCCACACAATAATTAAATTTTCAGTTGAAAAGATAAATTTTTAACTAAAACAATTATCACAAAGAATTGTTAAATTGTTTACTGAACTGAAAAATATTTATAAAGAAAATTACTTTTAAACTAAACTATTGAATCTTCTATGAATAAAGTCTGTCCTATTAATAAATTTAACCGAAAAAGATGCATTTTCAAACAAATATGTAAGTCTTTAACCGAAAAGACAAAAAATTAATAAAAAAGTTGAACCTTTAACCAAAAAACATGCTTTTTAAGATTGTTGTTTAAATTTTAACAAACTGAAAAAAATTTCAGTTAATTAGTGGCAATTTCACTTAAAAAAAAAAATTTTCTAACGAAAAATATCAATCTTTAAAAAACTCTATGAATTTTCAACGAAACTGTTAAATTTGCAATAAATAATCTTAATTCTCCACAAAAAAATTAAAAACAAATACATAATTTTTTTTTAAATGACCATTTTTCACCTATAATAAAATAGTTAATTTTTAATTGAAAGCATTTATTTTTAACCAGAAAAAGGCGCATTTTTAATAAAACAATTAAATCTTTAACTGAACCATTTTCAATTTAAATCTAAAATCTTCAACCAGAATAGAGAATTTTCAAGAAAGTAGTTCAGCTTGCAAGCAAGTAATTGAATTTGTCATCAAACTAGTTAAATTTTAACGTTGGATATACTAATTTTCAATAACAAAAAAGACCTCTTTATCAACAATGTTGGATTTCCTTCGATCGAAAAAAGATAAATTTTCAAATAAATAAATATAATACAGTTCACTGATCAGTTAAGAAAATCAATGTTCAACAACAACAAAAAAAAACCACAAAATTTTTATTAAAATATTTGAAACCTATTTGGGTTACTTAAATAACTCCAGTTCACAAGTGAGTGTATCCTGGATTATAAGTTGATTATACTGGATTACAAGTGGATTATTTGCGTATTACCCTGGATTACGATGGATTTTTTCCTCTTGAAAATGAATTACTCGGAATGACTTGAATTACGTCTGATTACAAGTGGATTACTTCGGTCAGACTCGATTATTCAGTTTACACCTGATTACCAGTTCGGATGACCAAGTAGTCCATTGGATTACCAGAATTGTTTCTAATTTACTTGAACTTTGTAGCAAACGTTGTACGAAATTTTTAGAAGTTTTTAGAATATCCTAATTTTCCAAGGAGGAGTGAGGTAAACTCATAACTTTTACCTCAAAACTCACAGCTCCCAACTCGTAACTCACAATTTCTAACTCACAGCTTCCAACTCACTATTCACAATTCATAACTCCCAACTCAAAAAGGGAGGGGATAAAAGGGAACTGATGGGAGGGTAAGTAATGGATGTAGTACCATTACTACTTGGTATTACTTCCCTTACTTACCCACCCCTCAGTTTCCTTTTATCCCCTCCCTTTGTGATTTGGGAGTTGTGAGTTGGGAGTTGTGGATTTGAAGCTCTTAGTTAGGAATTCTGAGGTAAGAGCTGCGATTTAGGAATGGTGAGTTAGGAATTGTGAGTTAAGAGTTGGGAGCTACAAGCTGTGAGGTAAGACTTAAGAGTTTACCTCACTTGTCCTTGGAACATTAGGATTTCCTAGCTCAGAGCTTTCAATTCGCAACTACAAATCAGAAAGGGAGGGGATAAAAGAGAACTGAGGAGAGGATAAGTAAGGGAAGTAGTACCATTACTGCTTGGTATTACTTCCCTTACTTACCCTCCCCTCAATTTCCTTTTATCCCCTCCCTTTGTGAGTTGGGAGTTGTGAATTGTAAGCTCTTAGTTAGGAATTATGAGGTAGGAGCTGCGATTTAGGAGTGGTGAGTTAGGAATTGTGAGTTAAGAGTTGGGAGCTACGAGTTGTGAGGTAAGAGTTAAGAGTTTACCTCACTCGTCCTTGGAACATTAGGATTTCGTAGCTCAGAGCTTTCAATTCACAACTACAAATCACAAAGGGAGGGGATAAAAGAGAACTGAGGAAAGGGTAAGTAAGGGAAGTAGTACCATTACTACTTAGTATTACTTCCCTTACTTACCCTCCCCTCAGTTCCCTTTTATCCCCTCCCTTTGTGAGTTGGAGTTGTGAGTTGGGAATTGTGAATTGTAAGTAGTGATTTGTAAGCTCTTAGTTAGGAATTCTGAGGTAGGAGCTGCGAGTTAGGAGTGGTGAGTTAGAAATTGTGAGTTAAAAGTTGTGATCTACGATTTGTGAGGTAAGAGTTAATAGTTTACCTCACTCGTCCTTGCAACATTAGGATTTCCTAACTCAGAGCTTTCAACTCACAACTACCAACTCACAAAGGGAGAGGATAAAAAGAAACTGAGGGGAGGGTCTTGAGGGAAAATGAAGGGTGCTGAGTAGAGAACGGGAGAAAAAATAAAAGAAAATGAAGGGTGAAGTGAAAGTGAATAGTAAGTAGAGGACGTGAGGGAAAAAGAAGAAATTATGAAAAATTAAGGCTAAAGAGGAAGTGAATGAAAAATTAGGTGAAGTAACAAGAGGGAGAAGTATACGAAGAATTTTCGGAAGGGAAGGGCAGTGAAGTGAAAGGAGAAGTGTAAGAGATAAATTAGGGTAGAATAACAAACGTGTAGCAATTCAAATCAAGTAGAGGGGGAAGGAGAAGAAAAATAAAGAAAGGACAAGTTTGAACGACTTATTTACGAAACCCTTTTTTGTATGCGCAAGGCACCTACTCTGAATAATGTTTTCCGTCTAAGGGATGTAAATTTGCCGCTTGAGGAGAGGCGATGAACCAAAAGAGGAAACAGTTACTTGGATGCAACGGAACAATTGATCATAGGACACTGCAGTGCCACTCGTAAAACATTCTCATCGATTGAAACTTGGAGCACCGACAAAGATTTCACTGGGATGAAAATCCGGATGCCGATAAATCAGAGACTGTAGTCAGAATTAGTTACCGTTCCATTTTGCATTCGCATTAAGTAAGTTTCCTTCCTTCCTCCCTTGCCTGTCCCGTTATCCACTTCGTTTCCTCTTCGTTTCTACCCCACATCAAATTTCTTCCGGCCTGCACCTAACACCCTGACTTTGGTGAGCCCTTTATGATAACTCGAATTTTTAATGTTCTCTTCTCTTCTATAAATGATGACCCATAAAATGCGTACCAATTTAAGGGGGGGGGGGGGTAACGCCCCCAATTCAGAGAACAAGAAAACAAGAAAAAACAACTACTTTTAAATAACAAAGTCTATTATTATATTTTTGGTTTGGAATTTATCTTGATTGGATAGAAAATCTAGTATTTGGTTGAAAATTTTATTAATTTGTCTAGAATACAACTATTTTGTTGAACAGCATCTTTTTTGTCAGAAATTCAGTTACTTGGGTAAAAGTTAAACTAGTTTGATAAACATTAATATTTCTTAAAGATTCACCTACTTGGTTGAAAATTTAATTATTTTATTTTAAGAAAAATTTTTCTTCTGGGTTAAGAAATCTTCTTTTGGCTAATGTAACTAATTTGTTCAAAATTCATTTTTCTTTTGTGGTTGAGAACTAATTTTTTCACTAACATTGTAGCAATTCCATTTTTCGTTAGATCTTTTTTTTAATTGAAAATTGATCTTTTATAGGACAGCCGTTCATTTTTTTAATGGTTTAAGTGACCGAAAATTAAAATAGCGAATATTAGGATACCGAAATTTATTTTAGGGAAAACTAATTTGCCGAATGATTAATTGACCGAAAACCATTTTGACGAATGATTAATTGACCAAAAGTTATTTCAACGAATTTCGAATTATTCGAAAATTGTTTAAGCAAAGTTTCATTTTTCCCAAAGTTAGCGATTTGTGAGATATGCGAAAATCAGTTCAGCGAAGGTTTAAATATCCGATAAATTTAAAATGATGAATTTGCATTCAGTTACTTATTAAGAAAATTTTAAAAAAGCTTTCAAAATTTTGATCATTTTTTCTATTGTCATTAAATTCTCTTTTATTTAACTTAGTTTTCTTTTGAAAACAATCCTTATTAATGAAAAAAGTTACTTCTTCATTTAAGTAATCAATAATGTGATCAACATTCATGTTTAAACATTGCATCTATATAGGCAGTGTGAATGGGAATTTTTTATCCCAAAATTTAGGATATATTTTCTAAATTTTGTCAGTACTTTCATATAATTTTTTGTTTTTGAAATCAAAACGTACTAAGAATTTAAACAGATAAATCAATTTTTTTAAATTTATTAATTTTTTAATTTCACTAATTAAAATAGAAAGATACATTTTCACAGCATCACTTTAGCTAAACTTTTTTTTATTTAATTTTATCAATAATACTTTTTGCAGGCAAAGTACTTTTCGCAAAGTACTCTAAAAATATAGAAGGGTTAAAGTGTTAATTGTTTCACGAAAATAGGTAAATGAAGTCTTTTAATAAAAAAAAATGTAAATACAATCTTAAATCACATTGACGACGTTCTATTTTCTTCAGATTTTAGATAAAAATATTGCGTTTTCGAAAAAAATGAATTTTAACCAAATAGACATCAAACCAAAAAGATTAATTTTTTTACCGAAAAGTACAGTTTTTCAATATAATACACATGAACTTGTAACAAAATAGTTCAATTCTCAACAAAAAACGATGTATTTTCCAAGAAATAGGATAATTTCGAACTAAAAAAGATACATTATCAACCAAGAAAGTATTAGTAAAATTTTCAGTTTAAAAATTTAATTTTCAACACACAAAAAGACGAGTTTTTAACAAATAGTTAATTCTTCGCTCAAAAAGATGAATTTTCAACCAAAACAAAAAACCAAACATTTTCAACAAAATAGTTAAGTTTTCAACCCAAAGAAATTATTTTTTAAATCAATATAAAGAATTTAAAAAAAAAAATATTCTTTAGACAGTTAGTTGAACTTACAAGTCAAAATTTTTAAGTTACAAAATTTTTAAATTTTCGACATTTTATTCAAAATACGTCCTTTTTGATAATAAATTAATCTTCTTGGTTTAAAATTCATTCTTTGAGACTAAAAATTCTACTTTTTTGGTCTAAATTGATTTTATCGTTTAAAGTTAAACAATTTTTATCAAAAAATGTTGTTGAAAATTAATGTATTTTGTTAAAATACGTGATTTTTTATATAACATATTTCTTCTTTCTAAAAAATTCATTTTACTACTGACTTTTTAAAAATTCGTATTTCGGATGAAAAGTCTCTTATTATATTTTTGGTTCGCAATTTATCTTGTTTAGTTAGAAATTCTAGTATTTGGTTGTAAATTTTATTATTTGGTTGAGGATGCAAACTATTTTTTTAAAAGGCATCCTTTTTTGTCAGAAATTCAGCTGCTTCGTTAAAAGTTGAACTACTTTCGTAAACATTAATATTTTTTTAAGATTATTTCTTTTGTTAAAAATGTAACTAATATGTTCAAAATTCATTTTTCTTTATTGGCTGAGAACAAATTTTTTCACTAACATTGTAGCAATTCCATTTTTCGTTAGATCTTTTTTTTAATTGAAAATTGATCTTTTATAGTTGAGAATTCATAAATTTTGTTAAAACTTCGTCTTTTTTTATTATAAATTAACGTTCCTGGTGCAAATTTTATTCTGTGAGACTAAAAATGCAACTTGTTTGGGTCTAAATTTATTTTATCTTTGAAAATTCATTTTATTGGTTAAAAACTAAACATATCTCTTTTAATTAAAATCTTAACTACTTGAATAAGAGTTCAACTAATTTTTTTAAAAATCATATTATTTCAACATTTGCCTCCTTGGTTGAAAATTTAAACATACCATTTTTAGAATATTTATCTTATGGCTTAACAAATTATTTTCTCTAAGTGTCTGTAACTATAACTTGTTAAAAATTTATGCTTTTCTTACTTGATAAATAATTTTTTCAACTAATAATTAACCTTTTCCGATTTTAGTTAAGGATAATATTTTTATTTAAAGTTGATATTTTATAAAAATGTAAGAAATTTAAATTAGATCAAAATCTAAATCAAAAATCCTATTTAACGTCCAATCATCAAATTGATAAAAACTCCT
>JAAAKG020144883.1:0-11018 GCA_010014905.2 Druon quercuslanigerum
TAAAAATTCCTTTAAATCATATAAAATACATTTACAAATTTTTAGAAATTCTTTAAAATCTCTTTAAATTAAAATAGTGCAGTATCTCTTAAAATTTTTAAATCTCTTTAAGATGCAGTGCAATATTCAATATCCATGGAAATTTTTCTGAATTTCCTGAAATTCTTAAAAAAAAGTATGAAAAGCCGTTACAATATTTAAAAATAAAAAAAATATTTTAAAAGCCATTAATAATCCTAGAGATTCATTGAAATTCTATGAAATCTTTTTAAATCTTCCAAAATTCTCTGAAATTCGTGGTTATACATTGGAATCGTTTAAAATCACTTAAAAATCGATTGAAATCCTAACAAATTTTTTGAAATCCCGTAAAAGTCTTTGAAGTCCCATAAATGACCTGTAAGTCTTCAAAATCCTTTTAAAATGCATTAAAAATTTAAAATTCTTTGAAATCTTTCTAAATCTTTTGAAATCCCTTTAAATATTGTTAAAGCTACAAAAATAATTGAAAACCCATTAAAATCTCTCATAATCCTCTAGACTCGTTTGAAATGCTCTAAATATTTTGAAATCATGTTCACAGTAAAAAAAATGATAAATATTTTTATCGTATATCTCGTAAATTTTGTATGAGAAATGTAAATTTTATTTCCACCTAGAGCTTTCAAATTAATGTTTCGCTAAGTGAAAAGCACGGATATGAATTGCGAAGAAAATAAAATTAATCTTTCCATTTTCGCAAGAATTGAAAAGAAACAATTCTGTAATTTGATTTGTTCACTCTTCTGTTATTACCTTTTATTCAACGTTGACCTACTGCTTGTTCACTTTTCTGCTTTTTTAGTCCAAATAGAAACAATCTTTTTCTTTTAAAAAACACTAATAACAAAATTTTCCAATAAAGGGATTTGCAATTAATTAATAAATAATTATTTATTTTCCAATAGTTTTCATATGCAAGGGTCACATTTCTAGAAATATTTTATAGTTAAATAAATATTTTAGATGATAATATCAGTAGTACAAAATTAATTAATCAGTATTATAAATATTACTGATTACAAATAATTTTTAAGAACAGTCATTGAAATCTAAAATATTTATTTTTTTCAGTTTGGTATTTAAAATGTTTCAAAATACGATGCACTGCTAAAAAGTTAGTAGGAAAATATCTGTGCTGCAAAAGTAATTAAATTTTAATTGAGTAGATTTTCAGTTAAACTTTACCACAGAATTTCAACTCGTAACATAAAAACCAGAGTAGTTTAGAGCTAAATTCTCGCCATTTAAGCCGAGAAAACGATGGCATTTTCACCCTGTGAAACAAAAATTGGTAAATGAATTACAGTGTGAACCAGTTTATCGTTTACCGAAATAGGGAACACATTTTATTCCTCTTACATTGGCAAAATGTCTGTAGTCTGCTGAATTAAAAACTGCGTTTTCGAGATTCTTTCTTACTTTAAGTTATTCATTTCTAATTTTCACGTATTTCAAACTTTTATTTGTGAGAAAAGCTTCCATAAAATAATAAAAAAATGTTTTTATTTAGTTCAATAAAATTTCAATTATACCAAAAATAATGCATGTTTAATAAAATTATTTAATTTTAAACAAATATATAAAATTCCAGTTGAAATTAGAAACCTTAAAAAAAATTGAATAAAGTATTTTAACTTTAAATTAAACAGTTGAATTTTCAACAAAAAATAATAATTTTTAAACAAAAAAAGAAGGATTTTTCAACTAAAATTATGAGTCCTAAACCAAAGAAAAACTTAACAAAAGCTGTTAAACTTAAACAAAAGTTTTAATTACAAATTGTTTTTTTAATGTTGAAATAATTGTTGAGTATTTATCAGAATAATTATAATAATATTATTAAATATTATTAATTAATAATATAAATGAAATTTTTAAACAAAGTAATAAAATAAAATGTTTGATAAAGAAGATGAATTCTCAACAAAAATTATAATAATAGACTATTCAATCAAAAATATAGTTCAACAAAGCTGAACAAAAGAATATTTTTATTTTCTGTTTAGGCTAAAATAATAAAAAAAAATGTAATAATTTATCGACTAAAGAATAACATTTTAAATGAACATTAAAGTAATTTGTAAATGCACAAACTTATTTTTTCAGACTAACAACACTTTAAATTGTGAACTAAGATTGGCTTAAAAAAAAAAAGAAGTCGAAAATTCTGCAATTTGGTTGACATTTTTTTCTTATTTGACGCTTTTCATGAAAATTGAACAATTTAATAAAAAACTCAGAATTTTTATTTGAAAATCCAACTGTTTTGTTGAATTTTTTTTTTTGAAAGGTTAACTATTCTCGTATAAAATTCATGTCTTTTGTAGAAAATTCAAGAACTTGATTAAAATCTTGTTTCCTTCTTGATTGAAAGATATTTAGTTGATGAAAATATAACTATTCCATTTTTTAGTTAAAACACTTTTTGTTTGTTGAACTTTTAACTACTTTTTTAAAATCTTTTTTTGTTTTGTTAAAACTTCATCATTTTAGTTATAATATTTATTTATTAATATTTAGTTATAAATTGAATTATTTCAGTTTGGTATAAATATATTTTTTTAATTGAAATTTACATTTTCGACGTAAAAATTCGTCTATTTTGATCATCTATTTTAATAAAATAAATTATATAAATAAAATAAATAAACTAAATAAAATAAATAAAATAAATAAAATCAATAAAATAAATAAAATAAATAAAATAAATAAAATAAATAAAATTTAAACAATAAGATAAATAATATTTAATTATAGGGATGAAACGTCAATCAAAGAAATGATTTTTTAACAAAGTAGTTTAACGTTCCACCCAGTAGTTGAATTTTTTTCTAAAAAAATAATTGAAAAGAAATAATTAAGTTTTCAACCAATACTGGAAATTTAAGACAAACGAGTTATATTGCGAATCAAAAATATAATAGGAGACTTTTCAAACAAATAGAATGCACGAACTATTTAATATTTATCATCAGGACGCATTATAAACATTAAGCAAGTACATAACGTTACTTCGACAGACCACCCCCACCCCTCTTTTACCAACTTAGGCTAAATCACATTTCCAGAGGCCCGTCAAAAAAGATGAAAGGATTTTATTGATTACACAACTTCAATTATCTCCTCCACCTTTCATAGGGTCCCCGATTAAAAATGTTAGCACGAGGAAGCGTGTTTTTTTCTGACACTCTCACACTCATACAGAACTTCTTTTTCAGGGGGAATTTTACCCACACCCTTTTACTTGATTACGCCCAACCCCTTTTCCAGAAACCCCCAAAAATCACATATCCAGATTCGAGCATTTCAAATCAGTGACCTTGGAAAGGTTGTAGGAAGATTGTGAGGGTCACATTCCTCTTATTACTCACGCCGAACCCCTTTTCCAGGATTTCAGAAAAATATTTTAACATTTAGAATTTTAACATTTAACATTTGCGAGGGAGAAATTCCTGATATCTGGAAAATGGTAAGAGAGTCACCCTTTATTCGGTCAGATTCTTGTCTCCCGAAAACAGAGGTTAGTTAATTAGTTTTTGTACGAATCCAAGTTTTATTCCTTGCATAAGAAAGTAAGAATAGAAATGAATGCGAACTAGTAAATTCGTTTAATTCCAGAAAAAGGTCTAGCAGATTTGGATACGTTCCAGAAGCTCTGATTGAATGAAATCGTAGATAATCGGATGGAATCCAGCGAAGGAATTTTTCAACAAATTCCTTCATTTAAATCCTCCTGAGGACTTTCAAAAGAGTTGTATCTTTACTTTAAGTGAAACATTACTTTGTCACTTCTTCAGTATAAAAAGTGACAGAATATTTTTCAATAATATTTTCAAAAAACTTTACGTTTTTCTATAGAAGTTCTAAATTGGTAAAAATAAAGTTCTTCCTTATTTTTATTAAAATTTACCAATATATATTCGCGCACTTGTTAAATTTTCTGAATCATGAATTGCATTTGAAATTTATTATAAAATAAAAGTTATTTTGCAATTTCATTTCAAGCATATACTATTTGGTATCCTTTACAACAAATATTAATGTTCACATAAACTAAATAAATAAAACATACTACCAAAGTTAATTTTAAAATTACCCGCCACTTACCCCTACTAATTTTTAATTAAATTTAAGAAAAGGATAAGTTTAATTTTATTTTAATTTTCTGCATCAAGTGAAAACTTACATCTACTTACCCCTTAAATCTACATAACCCACTACTAAAAGTCCATTTATAAAAACATTCAAATTCACTGTGAGTGCTTTAATCTCGAAACATGCGAAAGAAACTCAAGTGGCAACTTACCCCCACTTACCCCCTGCTAAATCTACATTACCCTCTAATAAAAACCCTTTCATAAGAACCTTCCAATACACCTAATGGAAGTTTCTTGCAAAAATGCCAACAATCTACCAAAGTACCAAATGCAAATATCTCTCCTTTTAGAATAAATTATTTCGTAGGTATCGATCGGGAGTCTAGTAGCGATAGCTTCGTTTTGTGTCGATGACACCCGTTAAGTCTCCTATGTACCGGGAGCTATCGGACAGGGCAAGTAAGTAAGGAAGGAACTTGAGCACGTATGCGTCTCCCAGTCTACGAAACACATCCCCACACAATCCCACCCTCCTCGCTAACACACACACACACGACTTACATAAGATGCACATCTACACGTGATTACGAAATCTCCCAACTATACACACATATGCGAGAACTACAATAATTAATATACATATAGCATCCTAGAATGGGGAGGGGGTAATAGGAGTTAGCGGTTAGGGGTTGGGGGTTGTTGGTGACTTGGCCGGCAATCAATACACACACGCATTCTAGTGGGTGGGTAGGGTGACTTGTGGGTTTTGTTGAGGGTGGGGGAGGGGGGGGGTTGTTCTGAGAAAGGTGCGCGATACGTAGATGCACAAGTACAAGGAGAACCGGCCGGGCGTTTACATAAGTCAAGCTCCTTGGCCACCCGCTTCGGAGACTCACCACCCCACCCTCACATCCCGCCAGAACTGCCACCCCCCATTTCTTGTACACCCACTGGTTCAACCCGCGTCCCCTTCTATCGCTTTCTGTCCAAGCGTTTCTAATTTGCATTCCCCTTCGTCGTCACCCCCTCAATCCTCCACTCATACAACCCCGTATAACTCACCCCTATTCTTACCACCGCCACCCGGTTGTCCGTCTTTAGTAGCGCTCACGCACACGTGCGTGTACCCACACTATGTTCTTCAGGACGCCTGCTCGTATACTATTGCACTACCGGACTGCAACGAAGAAAGACTGGTTGCAAGTATGTGGGTGCTTCGGGGCTCTTGTGTATGTCCAGTCACGATCGTGCAGGCGCACACGTGGATGGAACATAGCCATCTTAGATGCTCTATACTTTATGATAGGTAATTTGGTGGAGGCTGAGATTTAGACTTTAGTGTCATGTTTTTAACTGCTTTAATCAGGGAGACTATAATTTTAACTGCTCAGTTAACAAACTTTTTTTCGGGATTCACTTGTAAATATAATTTTTTGTAATCGATTAATATATTTAGCTTTAAATAATTAAATCAAAAGATTTAAGATATTTAATTAACCCACATGGATACTTCACAGTTCAGTTTATACCTACTGTCTGTTAAACCTTTTTTTTATCCCACAGGGCTTGTTTAAGTTTACGTCTATATTAAAAAAACATTGTCTACATAACATTCATTTTCTATTAAAAATCCAAATATATAATCAATATTTCTGTATAAAAAGAATGCCGGAATGTAAATATTCCTAATTTAACATCTATAAAACAATAAATTAGGATTTGCGAGGAAATTCCTTATTTCATCGACTTCTTCCAGACTATTTAATAATTTCTAATAAATATTTTGATTAATTTTTTAATCATAAATAGTCTGAAAAAAGTGGTTGAAATAAGGTTTTTCTTAACAAATTTTCATATTTCCGTTAATAATTTAATAAATTTCATTACTATCCCACGGAAAAGAAAATCGACTCATGAAAATTTTAAAGAAAAAATTTGTAATTCTATTAACTATTATTATTATTATCATAGAAGTTTATTAATTTTATATTTATATTTAAATAATGAGCTGCACTTTTTTATGAAGGCATCCCTTTTCACAAATTGTTATTAAGACTGAAATTTATAGTCTGTGGCACCGTATACCGAAAATTCCGTACGAATAGCAAGCCCTAGAAAAGGGGCTATTTATAACGAAATTTCGATATAAATAGCCGGGTTTTTTAGTACACCTAGACCCTGCTAAATTGATAAGGTGAATTTAGGAGAAACCGTACAGCCGAAAAGAAAAGAACATCTCAGTAGAAAATGAATTGCATGGTCAGACAAGAGACTAATTTCTAAAACTTTTATGTGTTCAAGTTTTATGTGTTTTAAGTGTTCAAATCTGAATAAATTTAGTTGTAATATATTCAAAATTCACTTAAAAGCAAGATATGTTATTATTGATAAAATAATTTAAATTTTAAAGGGTTTCAACATAAAAAAGTTTTAATATCACAATTCTTGGTGAGTCAAATTATTTTGAGTTAAAAATGAGGTTAAGATTCGCTTAATATTTTCTCTGAGTGTCAGGGAAATAATTAAATAAAAATATATCTGAAATTTATAAATTATTAATTCAATATTTGCTTAAATTTTAGACAGTTGCAATATTAGAGTTATGAATTTTAATTGTGAAACGCAAAATTTTCCATTTTTCCCATTCATAAGTTTCATTTTTGTATTTCAAATTAAAATTCTTGAATTTTACAGACTAAATTAACAATTTAAACATCTTTAATTTTTTAATTATTTAAATGTGCTCAAAATATTTAAAATTGTAAAGGATATAAAAAAGTTTTTATATCACAATTCATGGTGATTATAATTTTTTTCATTTTTACCAGTACTTCCTGAAGAACAAAATTTCCAAAGAATAAAATTTCCGCATTGGATAATTCGCGAATGATAAGAGTCCCGAATTTTAAATTTCCGACAGTTTATAATCTTGCTGAATTGTAAAATTCCCGACAGAAAATAGTCGAATTGTAAAATATCCCAAATAAAAAAATCCCGAATTATAATTTTTCTAATTTCAATAATTCAAATTTTTTCTAAATATTATTTATTGGTGAAAAATGCAATAATCAAATTATTTTATTAAAAAACATATTTTTGATTCGGGATTTTTTAAATTCATTAATATTATATAAACTGTTGGTAATTCCATTATTCAGGAATATTCTATTCCGGGAATTTTATTATTAGGAAATCTTATTCTTCGACAATTTTATAATTCGAAAATTTTAATCTTTCTAATTTAAAATTACTTTTTATTTTAAAATTCTTTCTGAATAATTCAAGTTTAAATGTTTCAAATTAAAAAATTTCTAATTTAGAATGATGAAAATGACGGTGACTTTATTTTTTTATTTCCGAGAATTTTGTTGTTTTTAATTTTAATGTTAAACTATAATGTCTTTGATATATTGAGTATTCAAAACTCGAATTTTTGATGTTTTCATGTTACTTCATTTTAATTTTATATCATCCAGTTATCAAACTTCAAATCCGGAAATATTCTATTTTTGACGCTTTTAATTGTCCTTTTTCGATGTTTTTCATCTGAAAATGTTCAATTTTGAGATTATGTTGTATTATGTATTATGTTTGAAACCTAATATTTAACAATTTCTTAAATTCAAAATTTCTCTAATTTTTTTTTAATGTTAGGAAATAAAAATACAAAGCATGCTAGATTAAAGTAAATAAATCAATATTGATTTCTCTTTATGGAAAATTATATGTTTCCACTCCAAATTTCTTCAGAACTTATTTTATTTTTATTATTCTACCATAAAGTCTTAAAAGGTATTCTTACAACGTATTTTAGTAAATCTTAAAATAGTCATTAATATTTTAATGAAAAAGTAATGAGGGCTTAAACTTCCTTTCGAAAAATTAGTAAAAGGTTTGCATCGATGGTAAAATGATTTTCCTCGGATTTGCTAATCACAAACCGAGAGAAGATTCACCCCATGCGCTTATTGAATTTTTAAAGCTCCCTCGATGACTCCTCCGGCGAATTATCGTTCCCTCGACGATCGAGAACGTAAGGACCGTAAGGAAAAATCTTCTCAGATAAAAAGCGTAAACAATCACTAAATTATTTACTAGAAGGAAAAAGAATTTTTTTCTGTGTAATTTAAGTTACAATTTCGTGTATTGGAATGAACTTTATTCCAAGGTGTTTATCGACTTCGTCAAAGATTCCGTTTCTCACGGCTCAGTCCCGCGACAATTGGCCTAAACCCATCGTGAAAAGCAATCTTTCCAGCTGTGAGTGCACAGCTATCCTAAATCCTCTGCAAATCCGATTTTATTTGATACTAAATAACTTCACCGAGAAAAACCAATAAGAAGTTACCAATTATCTTAGACACTATAAAACAATTAAAATTAATTAATTAATTAATTAGTCATATCACAATATTATGATATAATTACTACATTGTTATTTATTTTACAATATATTTTTTTATCCTAATTTTGGTTTAAAATGATATTTAAAGATTCCGCAAGTCCCATGGAGTTTAAATCGTATTTTCCATTGAAAAATACGTTCTTTTAATTTTTATTAACAATAGTCAACTTTAGGTCACCCCCAAAAGTCTATTTTATAAAATGCCAAAAATAACCCATAAGTAAAAAATTGGGGTTTGCGAGTTTTTGGCGTAACTGTGATTTCTTTGACGTTATTTTGATACGAATCGTTTCCAGTACGTTAAGTGCAGCTTTTTGCTAACATTTAAATGTTTAAAAAGCTTTTTGAACAATTTTTAATTTTTTTAGAAAATTACGCAAAATAATGATCGATTGTTGCGGATTTTTCCGAAATTTGTCACTTTTGGTCCTTAGTGAGATAAAAACTAATAGAATTTAACAATCATAATTGTGTGACCAATTTATTATTATTTATAACTATCATTTTTTCTTTGACTTTAATTTGGAACATATAATAAACATCAAAATTAATATTAATTTAAACAAAAGCCTTTCAGGAATGTCTTTAAGAAGAATTTACATTCAATATGATACATATAGTCTAAGTTTTTTTATTTTAACAATATTATTTCTGAATAATAATATAAAGTAGCGTTTTTTTAAATACTCAGCATTTTGTCAAATTTTGAATTAGTGAGGAATTATTTTTAAAAACAATCTTTTTCATTCTTGCAAACATATTTTTTGAAATAAAACAGATGTTTAAAATATTCTTCAAACCCAGTCACACATGAATATTGTTTGTCCCGTTAAAACTGAAAAAGTTGAACATTCAATTATTTTTCATTTTAAAGCTTATCAAAAAGTATGCAACCCGGCACACATGCACATAAGAATAGCATTGAGTGTAAGACGGGTTGTATACTTTTTTGTAAGCCCCAGCGTGTCCACCCTGTGTATTCCCAGATATTTTTTTAAACTAAAGGTCAAACCATTGAGAAGAGTAAACTGGTCATAGTGAATTCTCTTTTGTTAAAGCTCCTTCGGCTTTAACGAACATATTTGCATCACGTATCTCGTGCTTCGCATTTGATTTAGTCCCTCGAATTGTATGTCATTTCCATAAATGTACATTATTACAATCCATAACATGCATTGATATTAAAACGTACGTAGGTTTATTGACTCGTTTAAAAAATACGCATTTTTTAAAAATTTGCTTATTTCCAAATTTATTTTGAGGACTTGCACGTTACGCCAACCTTCAGCAATGTTGTGTTAAATAGGACTTCATATGATCAGGGATTCAGAGGGTCTCAAAACGTGGAAATTTGACAAAAACTGGAAGGGGGGCAAATTGTACACCAATATAATACCTTCTCTGATGAAAATTTAAAAATAACTTCATTTGTCATAAATAATGTTTTGATAGTTCTGTTTTTTCTTTTATTCGTGGAAAACAAAGAACTTAAAACATAAAAAAGTACATTTTTTGAAACCACACACACAAGACGAAAAAGAAATTAAAAGACAAAATTTGTGATGAGAATGTGCCCACGCAAATTGCAGATTTTTTTATACTTTTAACGACGTTTTTCACGATTAAAACAAAAATTACGCATAATATGAAAAAGTAAATTATAACATTAATATTTATATTTATTAATATTTATAATTATAACGTTAAATAAATCTAACAATTTTGTAGATTTTTTTTTAAATGCACAATTATTGTCCATACATCTTTTCACCTATTTTTCACTGTTTAACCGCCAAATTTAATTTGTAATTTTCCCTTATTTTTTTATTCTATCAAAATTTTAATTCAAGAAAATTCAAAAATTTCTTATGATAATCTTTTAGGGCATTCAAAAAGCAAGATTTTTCTTTTATTGATTTTTTTCATGTCGTGCGTTACTTGGCTTTAAATATTTATCTTTGTGTGTCTTTTGGAATTTTGTAAATGCTATAACACGGGTAATTTTGTTTTTATCAAAAAAAGTCAGTAGGAGAAATTATTTTTCCTTTTGAGTACTATAAATGATTGCACAGAGAATTTTTGAACGTTGAAAGAGTGGTCCCAAAAATTTTCAAAATTTCCATTTATAAGTTTTAATGTTTTTTAAAACTTATTGAATTTCTATCCAAAATGGCTTTTAGGACATTAAAAGAGTATATCAAAAGCCAATCTAATCTGTCAATTCTTTCGGAAGTTATCGGGCTGACAAACTAATAATCTACAGACACAAGCACACCCACACACACACACATACGACCCACAGGAACACAGATAGGCAGGCACTTTCGTAAAAGCCTGTTTTTCGGATTCAGGGGGTCTCAAACGTGGACCTTTGAAGAAAAAAAAACTGGGGGGGGGGGGGGGGGTAAATTTAACAGAAAAAAAAACCCTTCCCGTAGGGAAAGGAAATAAGCAAAGTTATGATGAGCATGGCC
>JAAAKG020144884.1:0-11018 GCA_010014905.2 Druon quercuslanigerum
TTTCTTAAATTTACTATTTTTTTTTATTTTTGGAATTCTGCTTAAATCAGTTGAAGACTTCTGAATTCGCATTAATTTTGGTTAAATCTTTGGATTTTTTAGGCGTCTTAATTTTTTTTTAATCTTTGTATTATTTTAAACTTATTTGAATGATTTGGAATTCGTATCTTTTCTAATCAATTTAATTCAATATCGGGTTATGCTTTAGATTCTTTTTAGTTTTTTAATGCCGATAAACTGTTTTGAATTTGAATTAATTTTTGTCAATTTTTGGATTCTGAATTATCTTTATTTTTTTATTCGCTTGAATTGTTTTTAATTAGGTTTAATTTTGGTTCATCCTTTAGATTCTTTGATATTATGTAGATTTTTTAAATTCGTTTGAGTTTTTTGGATTTATTTTAATTCTCTTCAATTCTTCCGATTTCGCATCAATTTTTATTATTTCTTTGGACTCTTTTGAAGGGTCTTGTATTATTTCAATTCTTTGGAACCTTTTCATTTCTTTTGGATTCTTCTGAATTAATTTTGATTATTTTATTTACTTGAATTGTTTTAAATTCGCTCTAATTTTTGTTAGTTTTGTAGATTCTATTTAATTTACTTGAATTCTTCTGTATTCACATCAATTTTAGTTAGATCGTTGCATTCCTTTCAAGCATCTTAATTTCGGTTAGTTCTTTATATATTTTTCAAATTTATTTGAATTTTTTAATTCTTTTTCATTCATTTGAAAATTCTATTGAATTTAATTCAATTTCGATTAATTTTGTTGCGATTTATTAGAATTTATTAGAATTGAATTCTCTGAATACACATCAATTTTGATTCAATTTTTGTATATCTTTGAAGCACTTTAATTTTTTTTTCAATTCTGTCGAATCTTTTTATTTCTTTTGAGATCTTCTGAATTCGCATCAATTCTACTGAATTTAATTCAATTTCGTTTCTTTTTTTTCAATTCACTAGAATTTATTTGAATTTTTTGGATTCTTTTGATTCACTTAAATTCTCTGAATTCGCATTAATTTTGATTAGTCCTTTGGATTCCTTTCAAGCATCTAGAATTTCTTTCAATTCTGGGAAATCTTTAGATTTTTTTAGTCCAGGCATTACGCCTGAAAAAAGAGTGAAATTCCACAAAAAATGGGGTCTACAGTTTTGTTGTTGTTGAGAAAACGCCTTATTAAGGGGCCATGTACAACATGGTAAAAATGTTACTTCGAACTCGAGGGGGAACCCTGTTTTTTTTTAAAAACATTTCCATAAGTCACGTTTGCATGGACGGATGATTCTCATTGCATTTTAGAGCGAAATGTGCAACAGAAGAAAGAAAAAGAACAAAATTATGAGTAAATTTTGTAAAAAAAAAATAATCCGCTATCTTTAATAGGTTCCGAGTTATGGTACATTGAAAAGTCCCCACTTTTTTCGATTTTCAGCGAAAAATCGCTAAGTTTCAAAAATCAATGTGTACCTTTTTATCTAATTATTTTACGGAAAAGCGTTCCACAGGTAAGTAAAAGTGGACTCAATTTTCTGTGATTTCAAAAAAATAACAATGTTATAGCTCTAAAAGGTCATAAGTTGCGACCCCTCAAAGTTGACCATTTTTGCCTGTTTTTCTCGAAAGTTTAAAGTTTTATGATAATGTTTTTTTCAAATAATGATACTTTTAAAGTTTTCTCGAAAGTGGTTAAACAAGATTTTGTTGCAAATTATTATTATTAAAAATTATTTGTTTATTGATAAAAAAATAAAGATCACATTTTCAGTTTTCAATCCTGAATTTAATTTAATTTCTGTAGATTCTTTGGGTTCTTACGTTTTTTTTTAATTCGTAAGAATTCATTTCATTTTTTTATTAGCTTTAATTGTTTTAAATTTATTTACATCAATGGTAAGGAATTTCATTTAGTTTTGGTTAATTATTTCAATTTTCATTGCAATTTATTCGATTTTTTTATTCTCTATAACTTACTTGAATTCTTCTAAATTGTCTTGATTTTTGTTCATGCTTTGGATTCTAATAAATTATTTCGATTTTTTTAATTCACTTGCCTTTAACTTGCCTTTCTGAATTTGCAACCATTTTACTGGATGTAATTGAATTTTTGTTTTCGCTTTGGATTCTTTCGTATCATTTGGTAGGTTTTTGAATTCGTTGGAGTCTTTTCAATTCACTTGAATTCTTCGTAATTCGTATCAATTCTACTAAATTTATTTCAATTACGGTTAATTGCTCGGATTCTTTTGGATTTATTTGATATTTATAATTTAATTCAATTTCGGTTAATTTTTTTTATATTTATTGTTTCAACTCATTTGAATTTATTTGATTTTCTTTGCTTTTTAACTTACTTGAATTCTTTTGAATTTTCTTTCATTTATGTTTATGCTTTGGACTCTATTGAATTGTTTTCCTATAAACTTACTATATTCGTAACAATTTTATTGGATTGAATTCAATTTTTGTTTATAGTTTGGATTCCTTCGAAGCATCTTGAAGTTTTTTGAATTCTTTGGATTTTTTTCAATTCATTTTAGTTCTTCCCAATTCGTGTCAAAATTAATTTATTGCAATTTCAATTAATTCTACGGATTCTTTTTAATTATTTTTATTTTTTAAATTATTTTTATTTACATGAATTTATTTCAATTCTATAGATTTTTAAAAAGAGTTCAATTGAATTCTGCTTAATTTGCATCAATTTATGTTAATTCTTAAGATTCTTTTGAAATATTTTGATTTTTTTACTTTTAGTTTGCTCAAATTCCTTTCAATTCCCTTTAATTGTTCTAAACTCGCAGAAATTTTACTAAATTTAATTCAATTTTCATTAATTCTTTGTATTCTTTTGAATCTTCTGACATTGTTAAATTCTTATGTACGTCAAATGGTTAGTGGTTAGCCCATCGCTCAAAATAAAAATAGTTTTAATTTGTCAAATTTGGAATTAATTAAAGAACGAACCTTAAATGAAAGTTCAATTTCTTGAACTGGTTGTCTGCCAATAGCAGCGACTGTGAGTATCATTATTAAGACAAGTACAGCTAATATCACAGACAGGATAAAGTTTCCGTTCATTATTTCGACACTTTTCTGATTGAATATCGTGCCAGCGATGAATACTATAATACCTGGAATAATTTTCTAGTGAATTTGCAGATAAGGATAAAAAGAATTCAAAAATGAAAAAGTGATTCTTGTACCTTTCAAAAATATTGTTCAGATTTTGCATTCTTTCAAAGATAATTATTTTTTATATCATTTTAAACATTACTCCTAATATTTGATATAATATAAAATTTGTAGTGAGTAAATATTTTAAATTACTTACTATAAAAAAGAATTCCCCACTTAGCCACTCCACCCGAAAATGTGGAAGGCTCTTTTTTATTTTGGAAGTTGAAAATTTTTCCAAAAAACTGCAGCGGTGTTTGAATGTCATCAGAGGTAAAATCGCTACCCACTTTTGTACTATATTCGTCCTTCCGATACCTAAAATTAGATATTGATAATTAATAAATATATGTATCAAATAACCACAAATTAAAAACCCTAGTAAATATCCCAAGTGGAACCCATACTGTGTAAAATATATAATTCTGCATAATTTCCAATATTTAAAATATTGCAGAAATTTAGAACACAAAAATAAACAGAAACCTTTCAAGTTTAACACAGGAATTGACTTGACGAAATTTCCTGGTCAAGTCAAGTATGGGAGAGGGAGGTTTAAAAGACTGAATTTACTTTTTCTTTTTTAAGTATTTTTTGTTGAAAATGTTGGTTTGTTTGTAAATTTTGTTTGTAGCGATTTTAATTGACACATTTTTTAGAAAGATTTTAAAGAATTTTGTTCTTGAAAATTAAAAAAATTTGTTTTATAAATTTATTTTTTAAGATTCTATTAGGACGAAACCCCTTTTTGTAGGCGCTCGCAGTACAGTGGTTCAGTAATTGATTTTGGCGGATGACTTAAGCTAGAGGTCGTAATTTTTGGTCGAATTTAAAGTTAGAAAGAAAATACTCTGAAAAAAATTTTGCATCAATATCTCGAGGCCGAATTTCAATTTTCATTTTGTGTGAAATTTTATGTGATTAAACAATTCGAAAAAAATCACATTGTCCAATTTATTTTTTTTATCTTCGTGTAAACCAGTAAAGGACAACAGAAATTATAGAAATTGATGCACATGCATAAATATCAAAAGAATAAATTATTGAAACAAAAATGTCACTGTTAAAAACTGTTATAAAATTATAAACAAATATACTGAGAAATTTTATTTTAAGTCAATAATTACAGGATCAATAGTTACAGGAAATAATGATTTTTTTCCCAAATACTTGCTGCCAATGATAAAATATAATACATTGGAAATCTTATTTTTTTCGCATTGTTTAAAAATTTAACATATAACATAAAATGAAAATTGAAATGCGGCATCGTGGGATTAATGCGTAATTTTATCGAGAGAATTTTTTAAAACTTTAAAGTCGACCAAAAATTACGACCATTAGCTTAATTTGTCTACGAAAATTAATTACTGGGCCACTGTACGGCGCCTACTTTGACTAATTTTGGCTCTTTTTCTCATTTTTTGGCTTAAATGCAAACTGAATTAATAGAACCCAATATGAAAATCCAAATATTTTTGGTTGAAAAATCTACTATTTTATTTTTGGTTTGAAATTCAAGTTATTTGGTGAGAAATTCTACTGATTGGTTGAAAAACTTAATTATTTTGTTGAAAATGAAACTATTTTGTTAAAAAGTCATATTTTTGGTAAAAAAATCAAATACTTGTTTGAAAGTTTAACTACTTGGTTAAAAACTTATTTTTTGTTTGTGTTGAAGATTCATCTCTTGTGTTAAAAATTGAACTACTACATTGCTGCAAATTCTTTTTTTTTCGCTGAGAATTAATTTTTGTTACTAAAAACGCAACTCTTCCAATTTTTGTTAAAAATGTCTAGTTCTTATGAAAAAAATGATCTTTTCTAGTTTATAATTTACCTATTTAGTTAAAAATCCATGTATTTTATCCATCTGTTTTGGTTGGGATTCAACTACCATTTTTTTTTAAACTCATCTTTTTGGTTTAATTAAATTGTTTTTCATTTCAAATTAAAATCTTTTATGGTTGAAAAATCGATTACTTGGTTTAAATTTAAACTACTTTTCAAAAATTTATCTTTTTTTGTTGTTGAACATTCACCATGTTAGTTGAAAATTCATATGTTCGGTTTGAAAGTAGACCTTTCTTGTAAAAAAACCGACTTTTTGGCTCGAAACTTCAACAGCTTGCTAGAAAATTAAGCTAGTTGGTTGAAAACTAACGTTTTTGCTGTAAATTCATATTTTTGTTTACATATTCAACTTATAAGTTAAAAATATATAGTAGGTTTTATTTCAAAATTTAACTATTTGGTAGCAAAATAACATTATCCATAAAAAATAATATTTTCAGTCTGAAAATTCGTCATTTTTTCTAGAACATTCTTGGTGGAAAAGTAATATTTTGGTTAGAAATTTAACTATTTGGATAAAAATTTATCTTTTTTTGTTGTTGAAACTTCAACTAATTGTTTGAAAATTGAAGAATTTACTAAAAAATTTAATCTTCTTTACACAAATTTTTTTCTTTCCATTTTTAGTAGAAAATGTATTCTATATAAGTTGTAAATTCAACTATTTGGTAAAAATAACGTGTATGCAAATTAATTATTTTGGTTGAAGATTCTGCTATTTGGTTAAAAATTCGTATTTTTTCGTTTGATTCAACTAGTTAAATGTGGCATTTTATTAATTGTCTTCTAAAGAATTCGTTTTCTTGGCATGAAAATTCAACTGTATTTTTTATTGAATTTTAATCTCTTTTGTTTGAAAATTCTACCATTTGGTTAAAAATGCATCTTTGTAGTAGAAAATTCGTCTCTATTTCTTGAAAGTTCAAATATTTTCATGTTATGTCAATGTTTGGTTAAAAATTAATTTTTATTGTTGAAAATATTTCTTTTTGGGTCAAAAATTCATCTCTTTCTGTAGAAAGTCTGTTTTGGTTGAAGATTCAACTATTTGATTGAAAATGCAATATATTTTGACCGGAACTCGCAGGAATTTTACTTGCTTCATATTGATTTCAATAGGTACGTATGCAATAATTTTATTTAAAATAAATAATGATCCTATTTTCGTAAAAAAATCACCCTATTTTCCCTATTTTAAGAGAAATTTAGGCAGCGTTACTTTTCGGATTTCAATTATGGGAAACTTTTAGGACCCCACATAGTGTAACATATATGAGTCCCAAACTAAAGAGAATAATACTTTTAAATTTCTCTATATATGTATCTAAACATTCTAAATTTTAATAAAACTAATATTAATTTTTTAGAATTCGAGTGACAATTGGAAATTATTTTGCTCATAGCAATGATAAAAACAAATTTTTCTCATCTTTAAATGTATGTATGGATATATAAATTAAAAGAGTATCCGCATTCGAAGGTTTTCTTATCTATTGAAGGTGAAGTAGAGTTATTTATTGATTGACATTTAAAAGTTCATATTGACTTAAATTATTACAAATGTTAATTACCGCGATTGCATTTATGATAATGATACTTTTCTTATTTAAATATTATCAGATATGATTAAAATTCGCAGTTACCTTAATATTAACAAAGAAATGGATACTATCGTGTATGCGAGCAAAGTTCCTATCGACATCATATCGACCAATTGTTGAAGATTAAAAATAAGAGTCATCAGACCTGAAAACAATTTTGAAAATAGAAATATATTGTTATTGAAAATATTATTTTTTATTAAATTAACTTTATTTTTTTTAACCATATACAGATTTTTTAAATCTGAATATATCAGAGTCTTATAAATCAATGAAGAATCGACTAAATTTTCACAATGTAAATTTAAAATGTATTTTTGAATTGTTTCAGCTGAAATTATTCGATATTATTGCTTTCAAATTAAGAGAATTTAATTACTATTATTATTTTTAAAATTTTCGGATGCAAATAAATAGACACATTCCAAATTGTAACTGAGTCATGTCAAATTAAAAAAATATAAAGTAGAAGATTGTAGAAGAATTCAATTGAATTGAAAGGAATCCAAAGAATAAAAATAAATATAAGTGAATTGAGAAATTACAATTACAAAACAATAATTAAATTCAGTAGAATTGATACAAAAGAATTATTAAAAATTCAAGTAAATTAAAAAATAAAAAGAATCCTAAGAAATAACCAAATTAAATCAATTTCAGTAAAATTCATGCGAATTCCAAAGAATTCAAATGAAGTAAAAAGAATTCCATGAACTTAAAAAGAATTCTAAAAATTACTAATTTATTTAAGTTCATATTTTCAAGAATTAACAACAAAGGTTATAATTAAAGTTTAATTTTAAAAATTTTATTTTACACATTTTTATTTCGAAAAAGTTTATAATAGTATTAAAGTTAAAATTACACAATTTTGTATTTTTTAATGATTTTATTTGAATTGTATATATTTGAAAAAAGTAATTCTTTAAATTATGCAGATTTCGTTAAAATGATTAAAGTTTTATTTTGAAACTCTTCAATTTGAAACATTTGCAGTTCCAAATTTTAGAATATTTTGAAAGGTTTTCTATTTAAAAGTATTAATTGACCAATATTTCCATTTTTAAAT
Organism: Druon quercuslanigerum; assembly: GCA_010014905.2. Classification (NCBI taxonomy): domain Eukaryota; kingdom Metazoa; phylum Arthropoda; class Insecta; order Hymenoptera; family Cynipidae; genus Druon; species Druon quercuslanigerum. The sequence continues at coordinate 7,709 of JAAAKG020144884.1, forward strand.
ATATTGCGAGTTTAAATTAAAAGCGTTTTTTAACTACATAAAACTTCAAATGTTTAAATTATTACATTTTAGAATTTCAAGTAGTTTAACTCCGAATTAAAATTAAACATTTTAAGTCTTCTTTCCTCTATACTTCTAAATTTGAAATTACTCAGTTATAATGAATTCTTCGGAAATCGTATTAATTTAATATTAAATTGAATTCAATTTTGGTTTATTCATTGGTTTCTTTTGAATTCTTTCGGATTTTTGTATCTACTTCAATTTTTTAATTCACGTGATTCTTTTCAATTCACTTGAATTATTTTGAAGCCCTTTTAATTAATATGAATTTGCATCAATTCTGCTGGATCTATATAAATTTTGTTTAATTCTTTGGAATATTTTGAATTACTTTGATTTTTTCAATTGGCTAGTATTTATTTGAATTTTTTTTATTCTTTTGAACTCGTTTGAATTCTTTTAAACTTTTTAAAATTTGTATAAATTTTTGTTAATTATCAAAGCATCTTGAATCTTTTTAAATCCTCTGAATCTTACTCATCTTAATTTCATTTGGTTATTTCTTGGGATTCTTTTTATTTTTTAATTTACTTGAATTTTTAATAATTATTTTGTATCCGTTCTACTGAATTTAATTATTGTTTTCAATTCTTTATTTTTCAATTCACTTATATTTATTTTTTATTATTTGGATTTCTTTAAATTCACTTGAATTCTTCTAAAATCTTCTACTTTATATTTTTTTTTAAATTTGACATGACTCAGTTACAATTTGGAATGTGTCTATTTATTTGCATCGGAAAATTTTAATATATTTTTTTTATTGAATGTAGTTTAATATGAGCATTATATTTTCAAAAATAATTAACGTATTGTCAGGAATGAGATAGTTCAGAGAATATTCGAAAAAAAACTATATAAAAAACTTTGAGAATTATCCTTACGTAATTCTGTCAATGAAAAATTTAATCTGTATATATTTCAGTATTTCTGTTAGTTTGCATTCACATGAATTCTTTTGCATTCCATCTTATTCTTCTGAATTACCATAAGTCCTCTTGATCTAATTCAATTTCTTTGTAATGCTGTGAATTATTTTGATTTTGTTAGAACGCTATAGTTATTTACTTGAATTGTTTGGATTCCTTTTAATTCATTTGAATTCGTTTGAAGCATATTGAATCTTTTATAATTCGTTGAATTCTTTTCAATACACTGAATTTCACTCAATTCGATTCAATTTTGTTTAATTCTTTAGATTATTTTGAATTATTTAAAATGTTTTATTCGCTTGCATTTTTTAATTTTGTGCAGTTATTTTCAAATCACTTAAATTCTTTTTAATTATTATGAATTTGCATCCATCCTACTATATTAAAATTATTTATTATTAATTTTTAAATCATTCATCTTAAAAATCTTTCAAATCAATGTTGGTTAATTTTAAACAATGAATTTTTGGATTGATACATTTTTAAGCATCCCTTTATAATAGTCATTTTTTAGTTGATAAAAATAGGTCCATATTTTTTAAGTAGTTTTAGCAGTGTAAAATATGATCTGAATTTTCTTTTTTCGTTTTTATTATTGTTTATTTTATTATAATAATATGTGCAGAGAATTCTCACCAGTTAGCAGGCCAGAAACTATAGTTCCAAGTACAGGAGTCATAGTTTTTGGATGGATTTTGGCGAAGAATTTGAAAATAACACCATCACTTCCCATTGCATAAAGAACTCTTGGAAGAGGAAACATTGCTCCGAGAAGACTTGTAAATAAAGCAAAAACTGCTCCAATGTTTACAACCCACTTGATTGTTATCCAACCGATTTGCTCAAATGCGTATGGAAATGGTGCATTTACATCCTGAAAAAAGAAATTTATTTTATTGAAAATTTAATATCCACTAGATGGAAAAATTTAGTAGAAACTGAAGATTTTCATAATTTCAGATCAATAATACTTCTGCTAATAAAATAGATTGGTATATTTTCAAGATAATAAAAATTAAAGATTTGAGAATGACAATGATAAGGACCAATTTTTCGAAATTCTGCTTTTAAATATTCCAAGTGCTTTAGGCCATTATTTACAAACCCATATTATGATCATGTTAAAATCATTTCATATTTCACTAGAAAAAATCAATAATATAATAATAAATAATAATGGATAATATTAAAATTATGAGAATGAAAACTGAGCTTTTGCTTTTTCCACCCTGAAACTTTGTAAATGATGGGTATATTCTTCTATAATTTTTACACTGTAAAAAATTTGTCGCAAAATTTAACATAAAATTTTATGTAGATGATTTTTTAACACAAAATTTATGTTAATTCTATACAAATGGTTTGTATTTATAAAATCAACATAGTTCTATGTTAAAAGTAACACAAAAGTGTGTAACTTTGCTCTGAAATAACACTTGAGTATGTTAAAAACGCATGGATTGATCGATACAAACAGTATGTGTAGAATTAATATAAATTTTGTGTAAAAAAATCATCTACAAAAAATTTTATGCTAAACTGTACGAAAAATTTTTTACTGTGTACTAAAATTTCTATAATGCATTATAGAAATAATTTTATTGTCTGCACCATCATTTAATCAAATCAAAATTTCAAAATAAATAATTTTATTTAATAAAAAAATCTTTTTCTGAACATCTTTAAACTTTATTTATAAAAGAGACAATAATAATTGTAACTGATATTTTAATATTGGGAAATAATTTTGTTCTTGACATCCTGCTGTCGGCGAGGAAAGAAATACCGTTACCGACAATAAAATTTTGAGCAAATTTGAAATGATATAGAAAAAGAACCTGGAAACATGAAAGATATAGTTTTAGTTTTTATTTTGCCGGATTTAAAGAAAATGAATGAAATCGAATTAATTGAAAATATATTTACAAGTTTTAGAAGTTTTAAAATGATTCGAAAATAATTTGAAGCTTAAAAAGAGTTAAAAAAAATGCTTAATAAAATGTGTGAAGCTGTTTAAACGTTTTGGAAGGTCCCAACAAGATAGAGAATCCAAAAAAATTCTTAATATTGCTGGAAAAATTTTAAATGATTTTCTACTTTAAAAAATAGATCTTAAGAGAATTTTAAACAAAAAATTAGACTATTTCAGGTGATTTCTTACAATTACAAAAAATAATTCTGCAAGGTTACAAAGTTTAAGAAATAATCCCGAATAATAAAATTCCCGACAATTTATAATATAACACAGCACCACAAAAAAAAAGTGGTCTGTCCCAGAAGCGAGACCAGTGTACCCTTATGTTTTTGGGGTCGCT
>JAAAKG020144885.1:0-11017 GCA_010014905.2 Druon quercuslanigerum
CTTCGCTCGGGCAGCAAACTTCACACTCGTCAGAAATCACCGCCATTCGTCACTCGATATGTAATGTACTATTTCGCCACGCCACGCGCCAGCGACATTCCTTTCATCAAATTCGCCTTTTTAAATATTCTATAGATTAATGGTCAATATCACACATTTTATACTTTTAATATAAACAAAAGAAGCCCTGTAATCCAGATTTAAACAAAATTAAATGAAATGAGAAGAACATATAGTCGGTCACTTCAAATAAGTCAGTTATGACTGAGAACCCGTGTCACGTCACCTGAAATGTTGAAAAACATCCACAATTAATATATCTGTCATGCTGGAGAGCCAGTCTGGAAGCGTTTGCAATGTTGCAAACAATCAAATATCAATATGTTTGTTATGCTTGAGAGCCAGCCTTGAGATGTTTGTAATGTTGCAAACAATCACACGGTCAGTACATAGGTTTGTTATGCCTGAGAGCATGTCTCTTGGCGTTCGCAATGTTGCAGAAAATCCATCAGGAGTATGGTTTTTATGCTTGAGAGCCTGCCTCGGGACGTTTTCAATGTTGCAAACAACCTATTAGGAGTATGGTTGTCATGCCTGAGATACTGTCTCGGGACGTTTGCAACGTTTAGAAAAATCACACATTCAGTAAATATGTTTTTTCCTGTCTGATAGTCTGTTTCGAGGAGTTCACATCTTGTAAACAATCCATTAGTAGTATGGTTGCCATGTCAGAGAGCCTGTCTCGGAACGGTTGCAATGGTGAGAACAGTCACTCAGTCTCTAAGCACGTTTGCAATGCCTGAAAGCCTGTCTCGGGACGTTTTCAATGTTGAGAACAATCACACAGTCAATGAGTACGTTTGTCATGCTTTAAAATAATGCTCCTCCACTAACCTTCAATTCGACTCGAAGGACCAAAAATGTTACACAATTAATCGCTGATTGGCGTGGGTCAGCGAAGGAATCAACTGTCAAACAAGGCCGCTGGCTTTAATGAAAAACTCGCGCCAGCTAGTCTCGGGCCCTTCTAGATCCCGGATCACATCGCTAGCGATGTATATACAATTTTTCCGAAAGCATTGGCGGAGACGAGGGCGAATACCCTGACGATACTGTCATCAGGGGGGAGGATGGCGACAGCTCGTCCCATTAAGCGAACGGCGGAGGAGCGACGGACGACGACAACGACAAGCAGGAGCAACTAGTCGTTAAGAAATTGAGGACAAAAAGAGGACCACGTTAGCGACAGCGTTAGGACAGCGAGCACCCGTCGTATACCGGGATATATATTATTAGGATAGGGATGATTGCCGCGAGGCATAATTTTTTAAAGTAGGGTAGGGCAACTGGGCTGCTGCGAATCACCTGCTGCCTAGTTCCTGTTAGGGATGCCACAAGGCACTCTAGTTAGGCATTTTTCCACAAGGCTGTACTGTAATATGAGTTAACTAGTGGGTAGGGTGGCCATTGATGTTCTAATTTTCAACCAGGGTAAGCAAAATCTATCCGGAAAGGGGTGGAATTGTTGTATGTCAGATGGACAAATTGAGAACCTGAGGAATGCAACGATTTGTCTACGTGATCTTCACACCAAATTTTCCAGAAGGAAAATTGAGTGAAGGTCCTACGTGGCAAATTAAGGATTCTCGAGATTCTAAACGACGAGTTTGCTCACTCTCAATGAAGCAGTTAGCTTTGTCTGGGCACATCTGCCCCGCCTAAGTGGCCTTCCTTTAGGAAGATATTACGGTGGGTCGAAATCACGTACGTCGGTCGCCCCATCACTCTCTCTCTCTCTCTCTCTCTCTCTCTCTCTCTCTCTCTCTCTCTCTCTCTCATAGTGAAGTGGAACGTTTTTTATCAATTATTTGTTATTTATAATTCGTTTTGGGGTTAGATGATAACGCAAAGAATCTTGTATATTTCAGTTTTTTACACATTGCAAAGCAATTTCTTGTACATGTCAGGGTAAAATCCCTTCGTAACTCAAATATGTAGGTTAGTGTCAATGTTTCATTAATTGCAAACTAACCTGAAAATTGGCCACGAAGCACTTACTTTCTCTCATAAATATTTAAATGAGCCGTATTGTTATTTAACACATTTTAGAAGTGTTAAAAATTAAATCCAAAGATTATTTTTCTAAATTTAAATTGCGCAGACATTTTTGTTGGACGGACTAGTTGATCTAGTCCGGATCTTCGCAGAACAATTTATGTACCACTTCTTTAACACGTGTCACATTATAGTGATGAAACAGTTATAACACTCTGTTCTATATTAGTTACATTCCAGAATTTCAAAACAGTTACATATTCTTACAGTAAAAGCGTGACAAATCAGTTGGACCTTTATGTTCCATCCCTGTCATACGTGTGGCATTCGAGTGACATGATAGTTCTATCACTTTGTTCTATTTTAGTTACAGTACAGAATTCCAGGACTGTTACGTATCTTTTCAGTGACAGCGTTACATAACACTGTGAGTTTCATTTTCCGTAATTGTTATGTTGCACGATTGTAACAATGTTATGAATAATTATTCCCTTTTTGTTATGTAACATTAACAAAACATGTCTGCTAGGAGAAAAAAGAAACTAGAGTATATTTGTTAGAGTATATTTTTTGGGAACACGCTTGCTTGACAACTTTTAAACTTTTAAAGTCCTCTAATATCCACTTAGAGAAATTTTGTACAAAATGGTTTAGCGTTTTAATATCCATTAAAGATACCCCTTCAGATCCTTTTGAGGCGGCAATTATATACTAAGTAACTTTTCCAGTAAACGTAATCTCTTAAATTACCGTTAGATACATCCTCAGAAATCTCGCACGAAATAATTTAATGTTTTAATGTCTGTTTAAGATCCTCTACGATCCTCTCAAGACGAAAATTCTATGCTTAGTCGGTTTTCCAGTAAACGCAGTCACGCAGTCACTTAAATGACTGTTAGATCCACTTAGAGAAATTCGGCACAAAATAATATTGTGTTCTAATGTCCATTTAAGATCCCCTTAAATCCTCTTAAGATAGCAATTATATACTCAGTAACTTTTTCAATAAACGCAGCCTCTTAAATTGTCTTGAGATCCACTTAGAGAAATTCCATAAACATAATTTAGCGTTTTAAGGTCTGTTTAAAATCTCTTAGGCTCCTCTTAAGACATTTAACTTAGGTTCCCCGTAGAAGCCATTACAAATATTTCGCGAAATTAACGGTGAAACCAGTATACCCTTAGAAACATATTACAAGGCATTACTTTCCACGATTCCTCTTTAAATTCACTTAAAACTCGAACTGCAATCTTAGAGGCTTCTAAGCAGATTCTAACGATTCCTCACAGGTATTTTCACCAGGACTATTTTTAAATTACAGGTATCACTATATAATTACTTACATAATTCTTTTAATTACAGCTCCAGTAGTTTGATTTAAAATATCGTTTTTGCCTTTACTTCTGTCTTTCATTATAGCTTTTACAAAAACGGCAAACGAACATTAACATACTTTTTCTGATTGCCAAGAATAGAAATCATTGCAAGAACATACAACCCAATTCTTGGCAGGGGTGCCAAGAATTGCATACGATGCTTTAAACTGTAAATACATTTACATTTCTTATTATTTATTAAATAAATTATAGTTAAATCTTAGGTTTTTTATCATTAATCATTTTAACGTATGCTACGGGGAAATTGAAAACTTCAATTCTCTTAAAGATTTTCTTCAGCAAACTTGAAAACTCTTGGAACACTGAAAACAAGGCTAAATTTTTTAATTTCAAAACACATACTTTATTGTTTCGCATAATATAAATACATATTTTTACAAAAAAATGGCTGTAGAAATTTAAAAAGTCAAAAACAAATTGCTATGTATCTTTATTCCCTAAATATTTCATAAAGTCTAGAGAAGGGTACCAAAAATCGGCGTGTGTCAGAATTGGTCCTCTAATCCTATATGTTGCTGTAGTTGATTTCATTTTTCAAAACTTTTCCGTTTGAACTAAAATTTTTTTTCGTTTATATCTGAACATCATCTTATAATAATATAAATAATAAATATATAATAAAAAATAATAATATAAATATAAATAAATATAACAATCATCTTATAATTTATTTCGACAAATTTGCCGTTTATTTCAAGTTTAAATTATTTCAAGTAGTCCATTTGGGACACTATAAGATCTTTATTTGAGTTATATGGGCTATACGAATTATATGGGCTACACGATAGTTTAGTAAATATTACAAGAATAGGCAACTAAAGATAATTGTTGTTGATGGTCATCACTAGCAATTATCAAATGTTGCTGACCTGCGGATCAGTAAATTTTACCGATGCAGTCGCTATCCTGTACTGTTTCTGATTGCTGCACTTACAAATTATCATGTCACTTCGACGGATAATATTAACAGATCTAACTTACGGTAACGGTATAGTCTGTTGTTTAGATGACACTATAAATTGTAAATAAAAACTGCTTAAAATAATTATTAGTTAAACACACGGTTTTTGCTATGATATATTTTCGAATATACTTATAATTAATCCGCATTTGTAAGTTCCCTCACTGTTAAACAAATCTGATCAACATTTAATATACATGTAAGTAGTCATTTCCATATAGCTCACATTAATTTTAATATAAAAATTAATATACATGTATATTAAAGCCGGTAAAACAGAGTGCGTGGAAATACTAAGTCTTTTGATGCCGTTAAATCTAATCAAATATTAAAAAATGAAGTAATAACCTTAGATTCCTGGACTAAATACTTAATTATAATCAAACTGCAACGTACGGGAGGAATTTTCTTAAAAATTCACTGTTAATGTTAGAATTTTAACGTGATTGCAGGTGTTTAGGGGTCAGATTTCGGAATCATTTTCTTATTTGAACTTTTCCACTTAAGAACCAGTGAAATTTATGTTTATTTATGAAACAAATGTATTATTTCTTTTTTATAATTGAAAATTACTGCTAAAATTCTTTTTAATTTGTGTAAAGTGCAAATATCTGTCTTTTCTAATGAATGATCTATATGCGGTATATGAAAGTAATTATACATTCTCTCTCAATGACGTTATCGTATGCCGAGGTTTTAAATTTAATGTACATACGTATATTAAATTTATATAAAAATTGCAAACATTTTTAACAGTGCTGGAAAAAACAACCAATTGAAAAGGCGACTCCATGAATTACATATCTAGAATTTGCAGAATAAGATTTTTAAAGCCGAATTGGTCTGCTTCTAAACTGAAAAAATAAAGGTCATATTGAATCGGTTTACCTCTTTTTGAATGAGACCGACTTCTTTGAGATTAGGTTACCGTATTTCACATGATTCTTAAAATTGATAAATTATTGAGATGTTAACTCAAATCATACGCAAGGCTACTAGACTGGATTTCTATTTTAGTTCTAGAGGATGTAAAGGCATTTGCGGCATATACATTTTTCAAAAAACTAAGAACGAGTAAAATTCTGTTAGAAACCAATAGGCGGCAATCTGAAATTTCAGTGACAGATACGCAATTCAAACGGCTTTGAAACTCATTCAAAGCAAATGAATGGAATTTCAGAAGTCGATAGCGACTTCCGAATATGCGTCCATGCTATCCCGTGCATAAAATAACGCTTGCAGTTAATATCTCACTAACCCAGATAGCAAAATGTCCACATGGAGCAAGCATGGTGCGAGCGCGATAGCAGATCAATCCGCACGTCATGAGGGTAAAGTTAGAGATAGATGTGTCAACAATTGAGTCGCATATGCGCCGCACGGCGTGTTAGCGATATATGTATAGCGGTCAAAATTGCATCTAATTAAATACTACTTGCGATCAGCTGCTGTACAAACTGACACGAACCATGATCACTCAACACACTTACAGAACGTGCAGCAAACATGCTTGAAGTAACACGCTCATCTGAGAATCCAGGCGCACGCACAACTTACATGCACGTGCAATATTTTAAATGGCAGAGTTTTAGAGTAAACTATGGAAGATGTTTTTAAAGTAAACTTCTTTTGAGATAATGTAAAAGAATAAACAAATATTTATAACTCAAAGTATCGACTTTTTAATACTGTTTCAAAATAAATTCAGTAAGTTACATAATCTTTAAAAGAAAACTTTTAAGCATTTAGGAGTCCTATAATTTAATCATTTATGGCACATTCTGATAAAAGGACTATCTCGTGTAATAGGTTTTTTCTGTTCCTTGTATGGATTTTTCTTTACGTTTTCTATATATTTTTAAACAAGTTTAAATATATTGATCATAATGATTTTGATCTACAATTTAACGTGATAAATAACTTTAAAGTATTACTTTCCTCTTGCGGAACCATAACAGATGACATAAATTTTTCAAATCCGAACGTTGCTCCGACAGCTTGTCGCGATGTAGATCACATGCTATGTGGCACATCGGGCGCACTGTGTGCGGGCACAGTGGGGGTTTACGTGCGATCTGCAAGTCCTGCAGGAACTATGTTGGTACACCCGTCGACATATCGCGCTCTCATGACGTGCGGCCTGCGTGCTGCATCACGCATTGTTATCTGGAAGAAAGTCACTCTCGCGAATAGAGCACGTCTTATGGTTTTAGATGCAATTATTTTGCTTGAAAATAAAGTTCAATAAAATATCATGAAGATAATTTTTGCTTTAATAACTTTTATACGTACACGGCAATGTAAACATTTGCATCCAACTTTGGAAAAAAGTCCTTGGTCTAGAAAATGGACATGAAAAACGGAAGGTACGAACTAATGAAAATGGCGACAAAAAATCATTCCATGCAACGCAAACTGTGAGTTAAGACAGATTTACGTGTAAATATCTTTAATAAACGTTAACTTATAGTGAAGAGATTTTAAAAAGATTTTAAAGATTTCTTAAACATTAAGAAAATTTCACTAAGATTTGAAAAGATTTCGAAGCTTTTCTCAACTTGAACTAAAATGACTTCAAAAAATTTCAAAAGATTTCACAAAAATTGATAAAGATCCATCTCGCTTCTTAAGATGTTTACACATCTAAAAATCTGTCCGTTGCACGGGCACATCCTTGTTGTGCGACGCGCGCGCGGCTTTACAGTTTGAGCGTACCTAGGGCGCGAGATGTTGCTTCTCTCGCTTCGCGCTTGATAATATATTTATCTCGCACTTTGCACTCGATAATGTATTTAACTTGCTCTGCGCACTCTGTCATTGTATTTTTCCCACATTTGTGCACAGAACTTTTAAAATTAAAGGTCAATGCATTGAAAACTGTAGATTGATGATTCTGAATTATTTTCTGTCCAGGGCAATCCGAAAAGTCAACAAGGAAGAATTCTGCGGAGTTCTGAAGAAGAACCCCGGGGTTTTCCAGAAAAACCTCGTTAAAAACCGAATACTAGGAAACTTGAATTAAAAATAGTTGGTGAATTTAGTAGCCACTATACAACGTAAAATTCTGGATTTCCGAAATTCGTAAAACTGAACGAGGCCGCGAACAGGCGAAAGAAGCAGCTGCCTATCTCCTGAAGATGACAACGCAGCATCCAGCATAGCACGCAACGCCGAGGAGCAAGGATTCTACGGACTCCAAAGTAAGAAAGAAGTGAGTGTTATAAACTTTGTATACAAACTATTGTAATCCTAAGGCTCACAACGGTACACATGATTATGGTGCTCTCTGTCCTCTGTGTTCCTCACCATATTATAAAACTGATACTGACTCAGACTTAACTGATATACTTAAAAATACTTTCCAGACAACACCCAAAATAACGCAAACAGACTCTACCTGACAGTCTCTTGAACAAGTCCTATCTAAGCTCTTCTACATTAAGGTAGGAATGTCAACACTTAGTAAAGAAAAAGAGAACGGCCTACAGGAAATCTCAGCAACAGGCGAGAAGATAGGGCTTAGAACCAAAGTCGAAACTGACAAAGAGCAGTCCGAGTATGTGTCAGACAATGATATACAGCGGAAAGATAGCACACAGTCGCTAGAGGCAGGCAAACTTCCGCTCAAGGAAAAAGAGTCTCCAAAAATTACGGGGGTGAACACGTTCAGCCAGGCAGACGAACCCTCTGTATTTACGGCAGCAACTTTATCACCAGTATGGGCAGAAGCTTTTTCACCGGTACGGGCAACTCCCCCACCAGCTCCACGTAGAATCTCGTGTAGCTATTGTGCTGCGAGTGGAGATGTGGCCAGCGGGGTCGTTGAACAATCGTCAGCCATAACACCATCCATCTCGACGCGTGACACAGATTCGGTAACAAGAGGTCCAGCTGTCGGACGCCCGCTAGCCACAGCTGTAACCGACACTATTCCGGCTAAAGACATGATTCGCACAATCAAAAGCCTTAGTGGACACGATGACATGGGCATACACGATTTTATTAGGAGCGTCAAGTGCGCGAACCGCAAGTGCAAAGAACCCGATCTGTTCTTAGATATTACATTAGCAAAAAAAGTAACGGAAAATGCCGAATGCGGTATTAGCTCCACACAAATAAACTCCTACGATGATTTATATGACGCGCGACGTAAAAATTTATCCTAAATAGGTTCAGTATCAGCGTTACGCTCTGAATTAGAAATCTGAAAACAGGGTCCCGCGGAAACTATAAAAAATTTCAATGTAAGATTTCCTCAAAATGCCAATAGAACGAAAGATAGCAATTAGTATAGAAGAAAAAGAGTGCAGTAAGAGGTATTTGCTGAACCTAAGACGCGAAATATGTTTACAGGTTAAAGCTCAAAAGCCATTTCACCTCAACGAAACACAAAATTATGCTGTTGAGATAGAAATGAGGTTGAAGGACGTGCAACCGGCGCGGATAACACCAACCACCTTCCGACCCCCCATTAGGACACAATCCAATCTATCATCCCGGCAATGTATACCCAAGACAACTAAATTTACACCATTTAAACCACTCCTGTTTAACCAAAATCAGCCTACTCGAACAGTCTCTTGTAACTGCCACAACTGCGTAAAGGACGGGCATTTCATGAGCGAATGTTCGATGAGAATGCCGCGAAATTTGCCACAAAGTGCCTTCCCGAGTCGACCACCACAGGCAGTTCGAAATTTCCAGGAAGAGGAGCAACTCTATTTCGGTCAATTGGAAATGGACAAAGAAGAAGTCAACGACCAACTTCAATACGAGGATATAGTCGAGTATCTGCCATATCCCAAAGAGTACAGTCAATACGGGTAAGAAGGGCAGACGGTTTAGAATACCGATTATTAGTTGACTCTGGGGCACTGATTAACCTTGTGCAAGAAAATAAGCTGACGACAAACAGTAAGAATTTTCCCCCTAAAAAGAATTTTACAATGGGAAACGACCGACATCAGTTCCAAACGGCAACCTCTTCTAAATACCTAAATAAAAAGCAACTATTTCATATTGTTTTAAATGATTTCCCGTTACTTGAAGACTGTATTATAGGCTCGCCCTTTTTCAGAAAGTATGATAGATACGCAATCACAGATATATTTCTAATCCTGGAAAAATATAAATCACGACTTCATGACAACGGAATTTATGTCAAATAGTTAGCATAAATAAAATCTCCGGGGAAACGATTCGCGAAACTAAGTCTGACAAGTATCCAAGAATAGCAAACCTCCTATCCAAAACTCGACTGAACCACGAAGGACCAGCCACGGCTGATCAAATTTGGAGAATAATCTCTCAATATACAAATTTATATACGCTGGATAATGACCGTATACCGTGAAGCAGCCTTACGAAGCATGAGATCGTTCTTAAATCAGGGAAAACCGTAAATATTAAATCTTATAGATCCCCTGAACGCCATAGACAGTTCGTGAAAGAGCAGGTAACCCACCTATTAGGATCGGAAGTAGTACGACACTCTAACTCTCCTTTCAACTGTCCTATATGGGTGGTAACCAGAAAAGGCGGCAAAATAAGAATGGTGGTAGATTACCGAAAAATTAACGAGGACTTTGACCAGGATGCCTACCCGCTTCCTGTGATTATGACATTCAGGACTACTAAGGCAAAGCATCGTTCTTTTCAGCATTTGACCTGAGCTCAGGCTTCCATGAAATACCAATGAATCCTACTGCCATTAAATATACGGCATTCTCTAGCAACAAGGGCCGCTTTGAATACACCCAAATGCCTTTCGGCATGAAGCACGCATCAGCTATATTCCAGCGAATGATGGACCATGCTCTGAGAGGACTATACAAGAGCATGATGAGAATTTAAGGGTACTACTATATCGCTTGCATGAAACAGGCTTGAAACTTAAGCCTGATAAATATGAGTATTTAAGACCCGAGTTAGAATATCTCGGGCACCTTATCACAGTAGATGGTGCTAAACCCAACCCAGCGAAAAATAGACGTTCAATCCTTTCTAGAATTTGCAGGTTAGTACAGGAAATTTATTCTAAACTTTTCTCATATTACCAAACCACTTACAAATCTCACCTAAAGAAGTGATCCTTTTAAATGGACAAATAGGCACCAACCTGCTTTCGACAGGTTAAAAGAAACCTTATGCACGGCTCCCGTGCTCAGATATCCCGATTATCATAAGGAATTTCTGTTGACTACCAATGCTTCCAACGTAGGATTAGGAGCAGTAATATGATGGAGATTACGTTTAGCAGCGTATTCGTACAAATGGATAGAATACATGAAAGGTAAAGAAAATAAAGTTGCTGATTGCTTATCAAAAATGTTACTGATATCTGACCCGCTCCACGAAGCCGAAGACCCATCTGAACTGTCATCTGAGGATTCAGAAGAGGCATTCCTTAACGGAAAAACGCCTGATACTTCAGACGATAATTCGAGAACTTATACATCCGCACCTGTACCATGCCCTAGAAGGAAACACCGAAAAAAGGCCCAACTGTCTTTAGCAATGAACCTTATGACCACGGTCGTATATACAGGTCCCGAAACTCCCGTAGTGGGGGTAAACAAGGCTTACGAAACCACCGCAGATTCA
>JAAAKG020144886.1:0-11017 GCA_010014905.2 Druon quercuslanigerum
GACGGACAGCCCCCATCGATATTCGTGTTCAGCGGGTAAAAATACATAAAAAACACTTGTCAAAGTCCATCTAAATTTAAACGGTAGCGGGGACCCCCCTGGCGCCTAGACTAAATCCTGCAAATCAAACGAGCCTGGTTAAATTCAAATTAAGGGTAGTATTAAAATTCCAATCCAATGAATGTATGTACGGACGGGCGATGGTCAATTCCACCCCAGCTACCTGCATGCGGTACCCCCACCACATGACTTCTCCTCTCTCAGTTCAGTTGCTGTCACCGAGTCTGGTCAGCGCAGTTCTTTGTACCTAATGATGGCTCTCATGTGAAATATAATATTTTTTTAATTTAGCAATTGGCAATTCACAAATATAATATTCGAAATTTGCGCATTATAGCGATTCCAACGATATATTGTTTGGCTTAAAAATATAAAAATTAAAGAATAAATGGTCAAGTTAATGTAAAATTTTATAAAAAATTGTTCAGCATGTTTTACACAAATCCACTGCAGTACCTTTCATTCATTGGTGTAATAACGGCTGCTAAAATTTGGATAGTCATGGAGTGAAATTCAAAAGTATCGCGTTTCAAATAGAAATTTTGAAATTTTGAACAGGGACCAAAACAGAAGCTATAAATACTAATTTATACATTAAAATTTGTTCTGAAATATTTGAAGATATTTTCTTTAAAATTTGTTTAAAGAAATCATGGAAATTTTTTCAGGAATCTAATGCAATGTTTTCCCTAGAATTTTATGAAAATCCGGCGAAATAAAATCTTTCATATTTCATTTTGAAAATTTTGTAATTTAAAAAAATATTAATATTAATTTTTTATTTTTCCTTGAAATTTTTATTAAAAAAGACTGATATTCTTTTTAAACCTTTCAAAATACTGAGGAAGCTTCTCAATTTTTTGTTCAAAATCGGAATCTATGTTTTTGCGATTCCAACCATATTTAAGTTGCAATCAAAATATTAAAAATAGAATTAGTTATGGCAGATTTTAGTTTATGTTTTGACCCTGGCAAGCTAGCATTATGGAATTTCCAGTAGAATATTTGAAAATGCATCAGTTTATTTAGTAGAAAATTCGTCTGTTGACAATGTAACAGAATATATGAATTTTTACACAATTGTCTAGAAGAATATTATACTTGAAAATATATATTTTCAACCAAAAATGGAATAGTGGAATTTTCAGATTAAAAAATTAGTTTTTTACCAAATAATTCATTTTTGAAACAAAGCAAATTTAGAAAAAAGATGATTAAAAAAAATTAAATTAAAATTAAAAAGTTTTCAACCAAAATGAATTATTTTGTTGAAAACCAATGTTTTAATTTGAAAATTCCACTAATCCTTTGACTTTAGTTTAAAAATAAATTTTTTGTAAGAAACTAATTGTTTAAGCTAAAAATTCCAATATTTTATTTACTTTGCTTCAAAAATGAATTACATTTTTAAAAAATATTTTTTTATCTAAAAATTACACAATTCCACTTACTTTGGTTTAAAACTAAATTATTTTGTTGGAAACTAAGTTTTTAATCTGAAAATTCCACTATTCCATTTTTGGTTAAAAAAAATATATTTTTTCAAGTATAATATTCTTCTAGGCATATTGGGTAGAAATTCATATATTCTGTTGCATTGTCACAAGAGAAATTTTCTAACAAATAAACTGATGCATTTTCAACTATCATACGGAAAATTCCACAATGCTAGTTAGCCATGGTCAAAACATAAACTAAAATCTGCCTTAGCTTATTCTAATTTTAATATTTTCATTGCAAGTTACATATCTTTGCTCAGTCAGGGAAGTAAGGAGAAGTCGAGTGGAGAGGGTAAGACGAGCATGTAGGCCGGGATCAAATGGATACTGCCCGGCAGTTGTTCAGCTGAGTGAGGAGAAGCCATGTAGTGGGGAAACCATTCCCAGGTAGCTGGGGCGGAAGGATCATCTGCCCGTACGGGCCGTGAATGAGGGGGTAGAGTTTCCGAAACATAGTTCTAAGGAACCTTTTTTAGTCTGTCTTACTTGATTTTATAAATAAGTCAAAAGATTTAATTAATTTTAAGCGTGACTTAGCGAGACCATCCTTTTTACCGACGTAATCGTCGGTTCAGCATAATCGCATCATATAAAAAATGGTAAATAAGATATAATTACAACCTTAATTATTTAAATTATTTAAATTATTTAATCAAACGTTAAATCAGTTAATATTCTATACTAAAAAGTCCCTTCGCGTTGAATTAGGAAAAAATGATCTGTATCGCCAAAACCATTATTTGGTTTTACCGACATTACTCAAGTATTCGGCAAAAAGAATATTAAATATGTACCTACTTAAATTACCTATCAATAATAATGATTGAAATATCCAGTGACGGCGAAGCCCATCAGACGAGGAAGGCGACAAAGTGGCAGCGGAAATAGTATCGGTTCTGCAGAAACCACGGAAGCCGGACCAAACCGGATATTCATTTGGGACCTCGACGAAACCATAGTTGTGTTCCACACTCTTCTTACTGGATTGTATGCCAATAACCACGGCAAGGATCCACTTCTCGTACAACAGGTGGCTGTCAGTATGGAGGAAATGATCTTCAACCTTGCAGACACTCACTTGTTCTTTAATGACCTTGAGGTGAGTTCTGGGAGCCGAAATTCCAAACTTCGGATCATCCCGAAGTTGGGAACATCCCGCTCAAAAGATTGGGTAAGATTTGCTTTTTTCTCTCGAGATAAAATGCCGAATAGCTACTGAATAGATTTTACTGTTCCATGTCCCATCTGATCCTATTCTTTTCGGGATCAGACAACAAGTTCAAGGCTTGAGAATCGGCTGACTTTTATTCCCTTTTTAGGACTGTGACCAAGCCCACATTGACGACGTTTCGTCCGACGATAACGGTCAAGACCTTGCGTCCTACAACTTCGCAACCGACGGCTTTCAATGCTCCCCTGGGAATAACGGTCTGTGCATCGGTTCCACTGTCAGAGGTGGTGTCGATTGGATGCGAAAGCTGGCCTTTCGTTATCGAAAAATAAAAGAAATTTATTGCAACTACAGAAACAATGTGGGCGGTCTTCTGGGCACAGAAAAGAGAGAACAGTGGTTACAAGTGCGATCGGACATAGAAGCACTTACTGATAACTGGTTGACGATGGCCATCAAATGTCTCACTTTGATCAACAAAAGACACCAGCACGTTAATATTCTCGTCACTTCCACACAGTTGATTCCCGCACTTTCCAAGGTCTTACTATTCGGAATTGGAGGGATATTTCCTATCGAAAACATCTACTCTGCAAGCAAAACTGGTAAATTTTTTCTTATATGATGAATGATTAGGAAACAATTAAGTCTCCTTTAAAGAACTCTTCTTTGGAAATCAGAACCTAATTTTTCTCATTCATGTCGCTCAATCTCTGTCCTTTCAATGCTGAAACTATCTGAATGGAAACCAATTTTAATCTCAGAAATATCAAAGCTAAAATTGTAAATGGTGGTCATTCCTTAAAAATGAACTTTGAATTCAATTTTGGTTTTTCTTTAATACTAGCCTAATATACAAATGTTCCTTATTAGTTACCTTTTAAAATTATAAGAATCTTTGATTCTTATAATATAAAAAGGATGAACAATAATAAAGAAGCGAGAGATTTTTTTCTTCAATTGTTTCTAATGAGCCGCTTTACAGTGTTATTTGAAAACATTTCTTTTATTGTAACTGTTTTCGTGCGGATATTTTTCACAATATGATTTGCTTGAGTATTTGTTTTTTAAAAACCAGTTTTTTAAGGAAAATAATTCTTTTCAAGTTTCCTGGTGCAATTTTGTTGCATATTTTTTTAAACTTTATGTTGGTTTAAAAAATGTACTTTAAATTAATCAAATATACCAACAAAAATGTTTGAAAATGGAAATATTTTATTGAAAGTTAGTTTAGCCTTTTTTTGGTAAAAGATTTTTTTGTGGCAAGACATTTTTTTAACTTAAAATTTAACTTATTCCAATCAAATATTCCATGGTTTCAGTTGAAAAATCATCTTTTAGGTTGAAAATAAAATTAATAGTAGTAGAGCAGAATGAATTCTGACTGAATCGGCTCTGAATCAGTTGATAAATTATAATCACTCCGAATAATTCTCTACTCAATTGTAATTTCACATAGTACACTTCGTGAAAAAACCTTGTGATTTCTTTAGACGCGCTTAAATTATTTCAGATACAAATTGGAAAATTTCAATTTTATCAATTTGTTTCAGGCCAAAAATGTATTTCCTACTATAACAGTTGGCTTTTTAATCAAATACTTTAATTTTCAACAAAATAATTTTTAACCTGAAAATGATGAATTCCCAACAAAAACCTGTCCTAGTTTATATTTCAACAAAAAGATGAAATTTATCCCCAAGAAATTTTTTAAACACAAAACAACGAATTTTCAACAAATAAAGATTTTCTACTCAAGAAAGAAATAAAGTCTTATCTAAAATTTTTAATCTTCAAGCCAAAAGACGAATTTTCTCTACAAAAATTGAATTTTCAAGCAAAAATATATGACTTTTCAGCTAAAAATTAATTTTTTACGAAACTCATGTTTTGTTACCTAACAAAAATTAAATGTAAACCAAAAATTTTGTTGACAAAAGAAGTAGAATTTTCCACAAAAAAAGGCTTTTCCACTAAACAGATAAATTTTCAACTAAAGACATAAGTTTTCATTAACATTTTTTCTAACGATGTAGTTTAACTTTTACCCAACTAGTTGAATTTTCAATTGAAAACGAATAATTTTCTACAAAACAGTTTCGCTTTCAAAGATATGAATTTTCACCTAAAAATATAAATCTTAAAAAAACTCATTTTTTAACAAAGTGATTGAACAAAATCTTTCGAACAAAAATTTTATCCAAAAAGTTGCATTCTCTATTAAAAAAGATTTCAGTTGACTTTTGACGATCAAAATATGATTTTTTAAATAAGAAATAAGTTTTTACGAAAAACATTGAATTTTAAGTAAAAAAAAGAATATTTAACCAGAAAGCTTTTTAACAAAATCGTTGATTTTCTACCGAATAGTTGCATTTTTATCGAAAAACATGAAATTTCACTTAAAACAGATGATTTTTTTTTAAAGTTGAATTTTCAGCAAAAAATCATTCTGGTTTACCTTTCAAGATCAAAAAATGCATTTTTTAACAAAAAATAAGTTTCTACTTTTTACTTAAGAAAGATGATTTTTTTTCTAAAACAGATGAATAAAAAAAACCTTTAAACAATAGTTAAAGTTTCATCCAAAGAAGATTCCAGTTCACATTCCAACCCAAAAAGAAGAATTGTAAACATTTAGTGAAGTTTCTGCTTAAGAATCGAATTTAGAACTAAACAGTATGACTTTTTAAACCAGATTATTAAATTTTCAACCAAATAGTTTAATTTTTCTATGAAAAAGACAAATTTAAAAAAAAGAGTTGAATTTTCATCCAAAAAAGATTTCAGTTGACTTATCATCAACAAAATATGAATTTTAAACAAACGGTTAATGTTCTACGAAAATAGTTCAATTTTCAACCAAAAAAAGAAAATTTTTAACAAAATCGTTTAATTTGCAACCAAAAAGGATGTCTTTTTAAGAAAATTGGGAAATGTTCACAACGGTAAATTTAATCGGACTAATTCCTTATTTAATCCAAAATAAACTTGAAATTCTTCGTAATACACGCGCCCAATCTTTCTAATTTCCATGTTTATCCAAATAAAATCAAAAGTTTAGAGATTTTTTTAAGAGCGTGCTTAATTTTTTTTTCAATGGCAATATAAAATTTAATAGTCATTCTTATTTGTAAAAGTAGCTTTATATTACTTTATTTAACTATTCTGTTCAAAAAATTTTGGTTTAAAAGTACTTTTTCAATTGAAAATTAGACTAATCTATTTTTGGTTCAAATTTGATCATTTCTAGATAAAAATTCAAAATTTTTGCTTAAATATTCATGTATTTTTTCAACTCATGTTTTATTAAAAATTAAAATCTTTTACGGTTAAAATATCAACTAGTACATTTTTTCTTCAGAATTGATCTTTTTTGCAATTAAAATTAAATTACTTCGGTAAAAGTTTGACCCTTTTGTTAAAAATGTATCGTTTTAATTGAAATTTCATCTCTTTGGTTAAAAATTAGCTATGTTGTTACAAATTTGTTTTTTCTTCGGCTAGAAATGACATTAGCTAGAAATGACTTTAATCTCGTTGGTTGAACATCAATTTTTTCAACTAACTAACTATTCAAATTTCATCTTTAGGGAGTAAAATGCATTTATTCCAGTTGAAGGTTCATAATTCTAGTTGACAATTCATCAGTTTGGTTGAAAATTACATCCTGCAACTGAAAATTTGAATGTCCATTTTTGGTTGAAAATTTATCTTTTTCTGTTAAAAATTCAACAATTTGGAGTAAAATTTTTCTTGTTTAATTAATGATTCAACTATTTCTTTGAAATCCAAATATATTTGTTAAAATTGTTTGCTTTTGGTAAAATCTTATCTTTTTCTTTGAAAGGTAATCTTCTGGTTTAATAAGCGGTTAAAATTTCAAGCATTCCAGTTAAATTTTTATAATTTTAGTTGAAAATTCATCTTTCAGGTTGTAAATAAAATTTCTGTGTTGAAAGTTAAACTCTATTGTTGCAAAGATTTTTTTTAGTTTAAGATTTATCATTATATGTAAAAGTTAATTTATTTGGTTCAAATATGAGCTATTCGATTAAAAACTCTTTTTTATGGGAAGTATTTTTTGCCGAAAATTTAACGATTTTGTTGATTTTTTTGTTGATAATTATTATTTATTTGAACTGAAAAAATTTCCGTCATCACAGTTGAATATCCCATAATTTTATTTAAAGTTTAATTTCTTTGGTTGAAAAATCATTTTTTTAGTTGAAAATTCATCTTTGTGGACAGAAATTAAATTATTCTCGTTTAAGATTCATTGGTTTTTAGTTGTAAATCCATCTTTCTGGTTTTAAATTTAATTATTCCAGTTAAAGATTTACAATTTAAGTTGAGAATTTATCACTTTGTTTGAAAATAGAAATATTTTATTGAAAGTTAGTTTAGCCTTTTTTTGGTAAAAGTTAGCTTTTTTTGTAGAAGGAAATTTTTAAGCTGAAAATTTAACTTATTCCAATGAAATATATTGCACAGTTTCGGTTGAAAAATCATATTTTAGGTTAAAAATATTAAAATTAATTGGTTGAAAGTAAATTCTTTTGTTAAAAATTATTTTTTTGATTGAGGATTCATCATTTCTATTGAAAGTTCATCTCTGGTTGAAAATTTAACTACTTTGTTGAAAATCAATTTTTTAACTAAAAATTTAACTATTCCAGTAGAAAATTAAAATATTTGGCTAAAAATCGGTTATTTTTTTTTGCTATGAATTAGATTTCAACAGAAAATATAACCATTCTATTTTTTACTTAAAATGTATCTTTTTTTGGATGGAAACTCAACTATTTGGTTACAAACTGATATTTGTATTTTGAAAATTAAACTAATAATTTAAAAAATGTATTTACTATGTGAAAAATCCGCTTTTTTGTAGAAAATTTAACTTTATGGTCGAAATTTCATCTTTTTGGTATCAAATTCAACTATTCCCGTTGAAGATTCATCATTTTAGTTGACAATTCCTCAGTTTTCTTTGAAAATTAATTTCTGCAACTGAAAAATATAAATGTCCATTTTTTATTGAAAATTTATCTTTTCATGTTCAAAATTCAACAATTTGATGAAATTTTTTAAAATTGGAAATTCAACTATTTTGTTGTAAATCCACATATTTTGTTACCAATCGATTTTTTTTTGTATAAATGGTTGGAAATAAAATTACTTGGTTAAAATTTAAACTCTTCGGTTGAAAATTCATTTTCTTGGTTAAAGATTTATCATTTTAATACAAAAACTCATTTCTGTAGTTGAAATATGAGCTATTTTATTGAAAACTTGTTTTTTCCTTGGATAAAAATGATATATTTTTGCCGAAATTAAAAAAATTTTTTTTTGAAAATTATTATTGTTTTAAACTAAAAATGTAACTGTTATTGTAGTTAAATATTCCATAATTTTAGTTTAAAATTCATCTTTTTGGTTGAACATTCATTTTTCGGCTAAAAATTTAATTATTCAAATTTTGGTTGAAAAATGATCTTTTTGGTCAAAAATGTAATTATTCTGGTTAAAGATACATCACTTTAGTTGAAAGTAAGTATTTTATTGAAAGTTTTTTTTATGTTAAAATTTAGTTTTTTCTTGTGAAAAAATAATTTTTTTGACGGGAAATTTAACTTATTATCATTAAATATTCCGTAGTTTCAGTTGAAAATTCATCTCTTTGGTTGAAAATTAATTTTGATTAACATAAAATTTAATTATTTAAGTTTTGATTGACAGTTTTTCTTTATTATTGAAAATTAAGTTTTTTCTTGTTGAACCTTCAACTATTTCAGTTGAAGATTCATAATTTTCGTTGAAAATTCAATAGTTAGGTTGAAAATCCGTCTGTTTTTTATTTTAATTAATTTTTTCAACTAAAACTTTAACCGTTTCATTTTTTCTTGGAAACTTTTATTCTTTGAGTAGAAAATTTTAGTATTTGATTCAAAATTCAATTATTTTTCAGTTTTTTTTCAGGTTTGTTAAAGAATGTTAACAATGAACGCCATGAATTAGAATATGTATTTGCGTTTTACGGCAAATATGAATATCTTACTTTTAGTTGACCGGGAAAATTGAAAAAAACTGACCAGGAAAAAGCGTGAAGTGTTCGGGAATTTGAAATCATCCGCCGAATGGCTACCCTGAAATCAAAAAATTTGTTTTTCTGTTTTTAGGAAAGGAAAGTTGTTTTGGAAGAGTAATTGCAAGATTTGGTCGCAGATGCACTTACGTGGTTGTGGGAGACAGTCCAGATGACGAAACAGCAGCAAGGGCCTATAATTTTCCATTTTGGAGGATACAAAGTCACAAAGATTTGCACGCACTCTACAAGGCTCTAGACATGAGTTACCTTTAACCTGAGACTTCTAAGAAGCGATATATAACGAAAATTTCAAGTTTACTCTCGTGCAATTCGCTGCGAAAAAGAATCATACTTTTTTTCTAAGCGACCTCTCACTACATTCCTGATTATTAGCGAGTAAGGAAGTGGAACGCAGTTTCCACAAGTGATAGAAAATGAAAGTACGTATAGGAAGTTTATCTTCAGAGACATTTTCGAAAGGGAAATTTAGTATTGCGTGTTTTATGTACTTAAAAAGAATGGTTGGGAGCTTTTCTCAATCTGGACCGAGGATGTGTTTTAATGAAGTTTCTCTTAGGCTGCAAATGATTATTATTTTCATGGAGATTTTTGGCTTTTGAATCATTTTTAAAAGTGTCGCGAAATAAGAATTGCATTGTCAAAAAGAGGAACCTTAACTCGGAAATATCAATTAAGCGGACCAAATTGTTTTAAGAAGGCTACAAGGCGCACAATTTTGCGTGGTGAATATCATTTCAACGTACTAAAAGTATTTTACGTGAAGCAGAACATTTGAAATAAATTCTTCAAGTTCAAAAAATGTAATTATTGAAGGTTTATTTTGCGATACGTCTTATACATTTCTCGCTTTGTCAAAAAAAAAAACTTTTTCCAAAGACAGTATTATTGAAAGAATTTTTACATTCCAATGAAAGTCGTAAATGTTGGAAGTTCCAATCGTTGGGAACGATTATTATAAGTATACAGATAGGAGCTAGTCGATACATTTTTTTTTAATTTAAAAATAAAAAAAGAAAGTATTTTTAACATTCCATATCACTGTATTGTCTTGGCTAAATTAAAAATTTCGTTTAAATAGAATATCTTATTTGGTAAGCAATATTGTAGAATACATTTAAAATTAGTTTATAATTACTGAAATTGTGTTCAAAATATGAGTGTCTACACTTTCAAATTTATTTGAATGGTTAGGGGCCATCCATATTTTTGTTGACTTTTTGTTGGGACTTCCTACCTTGTATCAATAAACTTTACATTGTTATAATTATAACTCTACGTTGAAATTGGTTATAAATTATACATTTTAATTGTTTTTATTCAGCATACGCTGAAAAATAAGATTTTTAAATAACAAAATACGAAATTGATAACAAATTTTAACGTAGACATATAATTGCAGCAGGTATATGAACGGTCCCTCACTGGAATGCAATAACTATCGATCGAATTTTCAATTTTAGTTGCTTCTCTATAGATAAAATTTTTTCTCTAGATGTTAAGGAAATTCAAACTCTGTAATTACTTAAAAATGTGAAAAACGGAAGAAAATTTTACCGTGGAAAATCTTGTTGTTGCTAGAAATTTTCAAATAAAGTACGGTTTTGTTTAGTTTACATATAGTTTTTCATTTCGACCCTTTTTCCCAGTGGATTTCGGAGTTTGTTTTCTGACGAAAGTGTTTTCTGAAGAAAGTGAAGGCCACTGACGCTTTCAGTATAAATCTTATAATTACAGTACAGGCTAATCCATTGAAAATATGGGACGACTGAACATTCCCGACACTGTAAAATTCCCGAATTGGAAAATCCCCAAATAATAAAATTGCCGAAAAATAAAAATACCGAATTGGAAAATTTCCGACAGAAAACTTCCAAATTATAAAATATCCGAATTGAAAAATTCGCGCATTTAAACACTTACAATTTTCTTGAAAATATGTTTTTTTGATTACAAATAAAATAAATGAAATTTTTTTTTTACCCAGAAATATTTTATTTCAAATTACTGCTATTTTAAATTCAAACAATTTTCGAAATTTTAAACATTAAAAATATTAAAAAAAATTAAATTCCATTATTGTATTTGTAATCAATAAAACATTATTATTATTATTATTACACCATTAAGCCGTTTCCCTTTCGGGGTAGGCGTGACTCACTCGGTAGGGACGGGAGT
>JAAAKG020144887.1:0-11016 GCA_010014905.2 Druon quercuslanigerum
AAACACACAATATTTTTCCAAGAAAACATAGAGAAGCAATCGAAATCTTAAAGCGCCCTAATAACATCAATAGGGACAACGGTTATAATACCAATCCGGTTTGGCTTTTCGTCCTCCCGGATTTTGTAAATAAGACTTGATTGGCCAATCAGGTGCATCCTGTCTCCATGGTGGAGCGCTCTGGCCAATCACAGGCATCGTAAAGAGTATACATAAGAACAACATAACCTGCTTGGTTTCAGGCCTCAGTTTCAGGCCAGCCCTGAAGAAGTGAACTGCAATGTTCACGAAATTTAGTACACGTTTAAAGACGTAGATTTTTTCACTTTCATGTTAATTATTGCATCATTCTTCTCTTTCTTCAGTTTCTTGTCAGATGCCAAATTGTGAAGAAGAAAATCAGCAAGAGCTAAAAAGTCGTTAAAAAGTATTCCAGAAGAACACTCAAGAACTCAAACAAGTGATGCAAGTGCGAAAAGATTTACAAACTATAACAAGGAAATTGAAAACTGAATCTTGAAAATACCAAGCAGCGGAAAGAGAAATGGATATATCAAAACTAACCAAAACCGCTACTAGTGTGCTCCTCGACTTTCTTCCAACAAAGACGCTGACATACCTAAAGGCTAACAAAGGATACGAAATTACTGATATTAAGGAAGATAACACAAAATCTGGAATGCGAACGCTAGTGATCATCAAGGAACTGCGGGCCAGTCATCCTCGTGCAAGTATAGCCATGAATCTTGAAGAATGGAAATTATTTAAAAATTACTTTAACCTCATGACACAGTTATTTTATGGCCAAAAGAAGCAACAATGCATCGACTGTGGAAATTTCCATTATCACATGACTATATCATTTGGAGGTTATATAGTGGCTACGGAGGAAGTTCAAAAAACGAAAATATATTATCCATTTGTACTGTAAGAGACAACGTTTGCTGCTCTCTAGGAAATCTGTCTTTGTATCGACCGGTATCTTCTGAAACAGAGTGTTATGCCGTTTCATTGTAGTGTTTGGCGTAATGTAAAATGACCTTGTGTGAACAAACTTATATTTACTAATCTCATGCGATTTGAAAGTCTTTTTCTGGAAATGAATACTGTTTATAATCAGAATGTGTGTGAAGAAGTGATTGAGAAATTACTAGAACACATATGTGTGAATGGTACCTTTATAAATTAAAAAATTGATGTATGTTATCAGTAAGAAAATCTGAATAAATATATAATTTAAACCAAATTTACCTTTTTGCTTTATTCACCAGATTAAGGTAGCTTGTTGTGTAAGTAAAAATATATGTTTGAAAACAATCAACTTTATTCAGAAAAAACTTAATAATAATACAAAAATAGATAAGATACTAGACTTATCTACCGAAATATTGTGAGAGTCGTCAAAACCTATCCATTTTACAAACAGCTTATTTCTACGTTTTTTCATTACTTTTTCAATAAGGTACATGTCTGGATTTCCAACTCTACCCAGTTCTTGTGCATAAAAACTGCCTGCAATAGCTTTACCCTGATAATCTGTAAGCATATACGTCATTGGTTCAGTATTCTTAACCTGACTTATCGTAAATATTTCAGTATTGTATATCTTTTTAAACAAAAGTTCAAGCAAACCCAGAGTCTTTGGATAGCTTACAGTACCTATATTAATACGATTTTTATTGAAACTTATCAAAGAATCTTCAATCATTAGTCTGTCTTTCTATCATGTTCGTACACGATAAAAATTATCTATATCTCTCCTTCTCTCTCCCAAATTTGAAGATAATTAATTGCTACATCATTTGATAAAAAGGGTGCTGAATCGTATACTGACAAGGACGAAGCTTCAGCATCTTGATCATTTTGCTCTTTAAGTTCATTTTGAAACTTTTGCTCAACATTTTCTTCAGATTCAGTTTTCATTTCATTTTTTATTTTATTCTTGACTTAATTTCCGATTGGATCAATTCTTTTGGTAGTTTTAAAACCATGAACTGCTTTCTCTAGTGATGTTATGATGGGCTTAAATGTATCATTTTGGATCGCTTTACTAGCTTTAGCAAATTTATGCAAAATATGTTTTTGCTTATGAAAGTCCTCCTCACGTGTAGACATGTTAATGCCGTAGTGTTTAAAGTGCAACTGTTTCTATCTAGTCAGTACATACATAATTATTGCTTTTCCAAAGTAAAAAAACAGTCAAAACCTTTTTCTATCAATTACAACAAATCCATTCTTATCATCATGCCAGCAAGCTAAAAACACCTTTTTAAGTTGTGAATAAGGCATGTCACTATTTACATAATCATCTTATATATGCTTCAGATTCATTTCATCTTGTTTAAACAATACAAGCCAATTAAAATTATCACGTATAAGATGTTTAGAAATACGAGAATATGTCTGGCTCAAATAGAAACAGTTAACGTCTTTGTGCCTACTGATTAAAAAAAATGCTTTCATATTATCTTGCTTTTTGCAGGCTACATCATCAAATACAAACACTAAATTTAATTTAGCTTCACTTAGTATTACAATATCATCATGCTCATTGAAAGGATAGTACTCAACATCAGACTTTTTCTAAAAATTTGTATTTGGGTTGATTTAAAGATTTAGAGTAAACATAAACATTTTCAAATCTCAATCCATTTGGGCGTATTCATAGAACAAACAAAGCATCTGTCTTTCCAGAGTTGATAAGTTTACAAAATATTGCTTGCACACTGTTTGGTAACAAATGTCCATGCCGTTTTTGTTTTTTCTCATTTTCAACAAGCGAATCGAAATTATCGATAGGCAGCTTTATGGGTTGTGCTTCAAACTGCATCTTGCCTATGACTGTGTAGAAAACTATAAATGTCAGGTTTATGTAGGTTCACTCTTTAGTCTAAAAGTATCTCATAAACAGATATGATCGTTCACGGGGACAAACCTACGGTCAGTCGTAAGCGATCCTCGAAAAAGGCAAGACGCGGTAGTGGTCTGCTGAAACAAATCATTAATAATCTTCCTGTCGAGTTACATCTTCCTGGATACCACTATTGTGGACCAGCAACGAAATTGGCAAAACGAATTGCTTGAGGAGATCCTCGAATCAATCCTCTCGACGCTGCTTGCAAGAAACACGATATAGCCTACTCACAAAATAGAGAAAATATAGAGGCTAGAAACCCAGCTGATGGTGTGCTACCTGAAAAAGCTTGGAAACGTGTATTTGCTCAGGATGCAGGCTTGAGTGAAAAGGCAGCTGCTTGGAAAATAACTAATGGGTCTCAAAAATAAAAGGTCTACTACCACACTCAAAAAAATAGTTAGAGCAGCTTGAAAAGCAATGATACGAAGTAATGATGCTCAAACTTTCATTGAATCTGCTCCTAGAGGTGCGCGTGCATCTGTAAAAAAGACTGATGGAAAAAGAAATGTAAAGAAACCTCAAATTTTACCAGTTCCAAAAAAATTTGGTGGTTTTCTACCATTTCTTATACCCATCTGTGCTGGTCTAAGTGCTACTGGAGTGCTAGATGGTGGAACTGCAGGAATAGCTAAAGCTGTTAATGATTCAAATGCTGCAAAACGACAGCTTGAAGAAAGCAAACGTCATAATGAAGCAATGGAAGCCATTGGTATGGGGAGGGGTTTTTATTTGAAACCGTATAAAGGAGGGTTAGGACTTCATCTAAAATTATATGCTCAAGGAGGAAGACTTAAATGCAAATCAAAAAACTTAGTGACGCTACCTCACCGAGCATTAACTGATGCAAATTTACTTAAATTCACAAAATATTTAAAAATTAAACATTTTCAAGGTGCTTTTATGCGAAATAGATTACCAGACCGTGGACCACGTAAATATGAAAATGCTATTGTTAACCTTGATGATAAAAACAATTTAGAAACTTAAGTAGATATTTTGATGTATCGGTAACTCTTAGTATGATATTTAGTTTTGCTGAGGATTACCTAAAAATAATCGTTAATGCATGAGCTCATATTGATTAGATCAAAAGATGATACAAACGCTATTATACAAACAGAAGCACTAGCAGGGGATGCACTTGAAGCTTTCCAAATTTCAATTATTAAGATAGAGTGGTTATTATCATATGTAAGATAGTCAGATCAACGAAAATTTATGTTACTGGTGTATATTAAAAACGATCCACCAATTCCAATGAGTTTTCGTTCCTGGGTGTTATATGAAAATCCAGTTCTGCCGACCACATCTAAACACATCTGGGTCGTAAAAACTTCTAATCAGTTGGAAAAACCTAGATTTGTTATATATTAGATTTTTTAATCATTGCAAAATATCTGACGTAAAATTATTTCTGAATTCTCAATCAGTATGCTTTATATTATGAGAGGTTTGCGAATTTTCAATCGAAATACTAAGGTCACGAGCCTCAGACTTTAATATCAAAGAAAATCTTTTTTATGCAATATGCTTTATTAATAGTAATTGACCTTTTCAAAAAAAGAAGATATCTTTTTCTTTTTCTCTCTTATTTACCGCTAGGCACCTACCGACGAGGCAGTGAGAAAACAGTCTCTCTGTTGCTCGGAAGTGCACTAGAGTGATTGACAGTTCGTGAACTGCGAGAAGACGTTGCTCAGAAATTGAATAACAGCAGACGACTATATATCAAAGAAAAAAGTCAGGCTTTTAGCCAACAAGATCTCACATAGCAAATGGGCTTTCTCGCCACTAAAATTTTATTGAAGAGGATAGTCTCTAGGACCAGAATGAATTATTTAAAATATCCAAATATTGCACTGAATGTAGAAGGATCCGTAAAAATACTCAATTTATAAATCTCTATTGAAAAGTATTAAGGAAGCGTCTTCCTTAGCTCTCTACTAGGAGATTGTATTTTAAGTAAGAAGTCTCGAAATGATTACTTAAAAAGTTTAAATAAGTATTTCGATGCTGAACAGCGCTTTTTGTACTGTTGCTTCGATTCTCCCTCTCGACGTTACGCAATTTCAGTTGCTTTACGAGGAACCATACAGGAGATCGTCCTATTGCCTACTTATAGGAAATCCCTTGTAACTCGCAGGTTACAACTGCCCCCCAAAATCGAAACCGAACAATTATTCACTAGATATACAAAGAGCTGATACAATACTACATGGATTAATCACACTTACTTAATTCTGAATGTCTCGATTTTCTGTAATACCCCTTTTACACTGAGTTCCTTTTTGCAATACTCCTCCTTGTTGTTGCTATGGGGTTTCGCGTTTTATTCTTTTCCTGGAACCGCCAATCTTCAGATATTGGCCAGGCCTGGGCCGGTGTCCATACTCGGTATGCCTCGATATCGTCTCTTGTCTCTCCAAGGCATAGGTCAGGTAGCATTCCATGCACCTGTCTAGCGTTGGCTGCCCTTTTCCGTTGTTCTTTCCTCTTCATGGCGTCTATGTAGCTATACCATAATTCTGTACCAAGATTGGGACGATAAACTTTTGCTTCTTGCCCATCCGTTCTTTTATTTTCTTTATTTTCCGGATGAGGTTTTTTAGCTGGCCGTGGATTCTCGTATCTGCCTGTTCCTGTAGATTTTATGGCTGATTTCTCCTTTGCTGTTGCGTCATAATCTAGTGTTATTACGACGGGCGAGGGCCTTTCACGTCCATCGTTTGATTTTAATTTCTTCACGTTCGTTGTGGTCTCTTCATCGTCTTCAATCACGATTACTTCGGGTGAATAACGTGTTGCGTTCTTATCGTCCGATGTTCCCACCTTTGCACTCACCTTCTTTCGTTTTTGAAAGTACGTGGCAACTACCGTCGATACCATGGTGTTAGGATGTAATAGGGCGTTTCTCTTCTGTTCGCTTGGTTCGTATTCTTTAGGTGTGATAATTTCGTAATTATGCACAATCCTATCAAAAGAATTATCCGCTTCTTCATCCAGGTTGCATTGGACGGAGACGCAGGGGTGAAATTCTAGACACTCGAAACATGTACTTGCGTCTAGTATGGTTGATTTTCTTGGTAATACTGACCCTCTCGAAATGTTCTAATTGCCCTAGGACCTAGGCGTCGTATTTTCCTTATCCCCACTTTCCCTTCTTCTGCGTAGATATTTTCTCAAGTCATTGGCGTGGTACTGCCCCCTCTCCTTGTCACTTTTAATGTCGCCCAAAATATAGACGTTTCTAGCTATGCGCTTCTTGATTTTATGCAGCCCTTCGTAAATTGAGAGAAACTTTGCCATTGCCCCCGTAGTTGTGTTCGAGACGTTGTATGCCTTTGCCAATACCCATTCACCGATGTAACAATTTATTCCTTTCTTCTTGGCGTTGATTCTGCTCAGCAATTTCTCTTTGTTGCTCTTGATTCTTTCCCTGAGTACCACTAATTATTCTTTGCGGTTTTTTTGCGGGGGCATGGGGGTAATAAGCATTAGGTCAGTCCACCACCGTTTGGGCTTGCGTCCCCACAGAGCCTCATAAGGTGTGATATTAGTAGTGTCGTGGTGTGACTCGTTAATTATCGTCTGGATGTTGTCCAGCTGCGCGTGCCACCCGTTGTGTTTCTCAGGTGTCGAGAGGGTCCTAAAAAGGCGTGATAATTCTCTATTCACTTTCTCGACCATATTTGCTTATAGATATCTAATTGATGTTAATATAATTTGAATCCTTCTTTCCTCTAGAGCTCGTCGCCATCTGTGACTCGTGAACTGCGTACCTCGATCTGATAATACCTTCCGTGGCATCCCAATCTTATCAATGAATTCATATAATTTTTAAATTGCTATCTCGCTGGTGGCTTTACGTATCGGATACACCTTGGTATACTTAGTAAAGGTGTCAATTATTATTAATAAGTATTCATTTCCATATATGTTTTGGTTAGAGAGCCAAAAAAATCTATTGATTTGATTTCTAGAGGTTCGATCGATATTACCGGTTCCTGTATGGCCTGTGATGCTTGAGTTGGTATTTTGTTGCGTTGACAGAACTCGCACGTTGCCAGTATGATGGTCTCAAACATGCGTGATGGTACGTATATTCGATGCGTCATTCCATCGACGTGATATAGGGTGTTTTTCAAAAGCTTGAAGCGTGTTGTTCCTCCAGCGTCCTTCTGAACGCCATGCATGATTTGTCATATTTTTTTATCCTCTTGTTGTACGAGGGAGATACTCCTTATCAGCTGTTACGTATCTTTAGTCCATTGGTAAATTAGAGTATTTATAATTACGAGCGTTTCGCCTCGATTTTTGTGTCTGTTCTCACCTTCGTGTATTCGGCTTAGCACATCAGTCATAATATTTTTTTTCCCGGTAGGTGTTCTATTTTAATTTTGTATTCTTGTATTGCCAAGATCCATCACCTTAGTCGAGCGTTCACAAATTTACATGTTTTTAGGAATGTAAGATCTCGATGATCCGTTCGATTAATGATGTTAGCCCCGTGTAGTTACGTCCAAAATTTCTGCAGCGCCCAGACTATCGCCAGCAATTCTTTTTCCGTTGTGAACTATGTAATTTCCGGCCCTTTTAATGTGCGGCTTGCTAGTGTGATGATTTCTTTTTCCTCTTTATCGTTCATCTGATATAATACAGCTCCCAGTGCGTAATTATGCGTAATTACTAGCGCTAGTAATTAATACATATATTACGTGTATTTTCTTGAGTCGGGATGTAAGGGTACTTGCCAAAAGCTGCCTGTCATGTCTAAATTTGACATGATATTCATCCCCTCATGTTTTTAAAATAGCACTTTGCCGGTTTCTGGACATTCCCAATCTTCTACCATGATTTCATTTAGACGTCATGCGTCGAGGAAAAGTCGAATTGTTCCATCTTTCTGCATTACTAGCACTACAGAATTAATGTACGGGCTGTTTGAGCGTTGTATGCTGCCTAGTCTTATTATGCGCTGCACCTCTTCATCCACCTTTTCTTGATAAGCTATGGGGATTGATTATCTGCGATCAAAAAGGGTTTCTCTTCACGTATTTGTAGGAGGTGTTGATAATTTTTAAGAAGGCCTGGCTCTCGTCGAAATACCCGACTGTGATTCCACAAGATTTCTCTTAGCTGACTTTTCTCTTGTGCGGAGAGGCCTTCACTCTCATCCACTTTATTCTGAATCCCCTCTTGTGTGGTTTCTAGTGGGAGGGCTTCATCTTCCTCTTTACTCGGGCCATCATTTTGTCTTTTAGTTTCGTCCATTAATGACTCAATGACGTTGAAATTATAATCTCCTTTTTCTGGATCGCTTGCATCCTACTGCTGGATTATAATCGCTGGTTGGCCGCTTAAATATGGGAAGGTTAATGTTATCGTGTCTAGATAAATCATAGCTTTGTGTTCTTCCAATACGTTGATTCGAATAATGCAAGTGCGTGAGAGGCGTGGCACTATTAGAAACGATAATTGGATGACCGTGTTGGGTAATTGAACATCGTTGTAGAGTTGTTAGTTCAGGCGAAATGCTTAGCCCCCTCAGGGGTTTAGCTACCGCTACACCTGTCAATGGTAAGCATGGAAATTTATTAAACCGTTCTTTGATTCCATTAAGGAAATTCTCCGAGATGCACGTGACTTCAGCCCCAGTGTCCATGAGTGCCTTAGTCAAAATGCCTGCAATTAATATATTGGCTGTGTAGCATTTGGATCTCTTCTTTACCATGATTTCTTCCGGTTCCTCTGTTAGATCATCTCGTGTCTTCGTGAACATGTGATTTGTGTATGTTATTGTTTGCGCCACGTCAATATTTTCGTTCTTTTCGTTAGTTTTTATTGACGTGGCTCCGGTAAGTTTCCCTGAGCCATTATTGTTTCCTCATTTTCGTCGTAATCGGGATCTTGATTCTCTGGCCCTTTAATTTCCATGTTTTGCACTCGATATGGAGCTTGATTTGTATTCTGACGCCACGAGCTTCCTTTGTTTGAAGTTCGCTGCGCCCCAGAACTCGTGTGTGGCCTTATTCCTGCACTTACATTATTTCAATTACCCCCGTTGTATGGTTGTTGTGACGTCCATCGATTTCCATGTGCCGTGTTGTTTTGTCGATTAAAGTTGTTGCTGTTGTTATTGTTGGAAGGTCGCCAAGTGTTAGAATTTAGCGAGTTGTTTTCTCTCGCTGAAGTATTTTTACTCTTTCATTCGCGATTTGCTGTGTGTAGATTGTTCGTGTGACCAATTTTATCGAATTCCTCTAATAATTCGATCAGTCGATCGCATCTATCAATGTCCCTTCCTACAATCGCATATTTGATTTCGTCATTGTAGTGACGAGACAGTTTGCGAATGATCTCGCGGGACTTCATTGCTGGTTGCAACTCACTCACATTTGCCAAGACGCGTGTTGCATACTCGGCTCTTGATCTGTCCTGGTTTTGCTGAAAGTAGCCGAATTCTAATTTTTTTCGGATCTCGTGTTGTGTATGCTCTTTCCAATATCTTTGCTAGAACTTCTACACAAAGCTGTCTAAGTCTGTAACTTCATTTTTGGTGAATAACCACCAATCTCTCGGGGGTCCTGATAATGATCTTTCAATCAGGTATTCTGCGTCACATGGTCTTGGACGCACCACTTCCCAATACTGTCGCAGCTGTCGTATGTTTCGTATCGGGTTTTCGTCCCCCTGAAATTCCGGTAGGACGGACTTAATTTGATGCTTGTTTATTGTTACCTGGTCCTACGACCTGGGATTCATGCCTCCTGTGACACGTTCTGCAACCCTTAATTGGGCCGTCTCCAACCTGTCGATTCGCACCTGAATCCTCGTCCCCCTTTCTTCGAGGCTCTGGGTCATGGTGGTCTTGGCCTCTAAAGATCGGCTTATACCGAGTGAAATGGTATCTGCAGGGGCTGTGAGGGAGGAAATAGTGCAAAAAAAGAAAAATTTAGGACGGTAAGCGAGAATGGCCTTGAGAGACATCTGTTGGCAACAGGAGGTACTTCTTTGCATGGGTAGGTCACAGTTACCGACGGAACAGCGGAAGGTGGGCAGCGAGAGTACTGGCAGTGCATGCAGTGAACTCGAAGAGAACGAAATTTCCAGCAGGTCACGATGGCCAACTGGGCGTGGTCCGGTGTCGAGTAGCGCGTCAAGGAGAAGGAAATATCGGAATGAAGAAAAAGCCAAAGCAAGGGATCTCTTGTAGAAAAAAAAGACAGCAAATATAGTTCGGAGAAAAGCACGCTAGAGAGTCCCTTTAAAAATAGCGTACGTGCACGTAGGTCACCCTCCATCAAAATGGAGGGGCAGGCAGAGAAGGAGGCTTTCGGGGTACTGATAGGCGAGGTCAGAGGGTTGAGGGAAAGCGTAAGGGGAGCGATGGATCAGATGGAAGAGATTAGGGAGAGGAAGGAAAGGGCGGAACAAACGCTTGAGAAGGTGGAGGGCAGGTCGAAAAGGTAATTAGTTGACAGGGAGAGGGCGAGAAGCAAGGTATTTTGGATAAAGTGAGAAGGATGCATGAGGAAGAAAGAAGGGTGTATCAGTTGGTTAAAAGGAACAGCACGGAGAGAGAGAGAAGGAAGCAGGGGAGGAGATAATAAGAGAGTCAAGGTGTAATTGGAACTATGTGTGGATGATGCCAAGGGAGAGAGTGAAATATTTGTATTGCCGTGTTAATTGGGAAGGGGGATGCAAAAGTGGGACACTGATTAGAGGAGTGTGAAGAGGTGGAAAGGAATGGGATAACCATGGAGGTATTGTTGCAGGAAAGGGGAGACAAAAGGGCAGTAGCATGGGTAAAGAAAGTGTTGGTTAAGATGGAGAAGAAGAGAAGGAAGGAGGAAGAGGAATGGAGAAGAAAAGATTATATATAGAAGAGGAAGTAGATTTAAGAAAGTTGTACATATCGTAAATAGTAGACAAGGATTAGGGATTAGTTGCGGAGGCAGAGGATGGCAAGGCGAGGCAAAGCGAGAAAATAGTCTCATGCGTGCGAGGCGAGAACGTAGCGACATGCTTGCTAAGCGATGCGTAGCGAGGAAGGCAAGGTCGGCTTAGAGATAAGGTGTGGATGGTGTTAGCAGGCTGAA
>JAAAKG020144888.1:0-11016 GCA_010014905.2 Druon quercuslanigerum
GTTAAAATTTTCTTCCGTGCCGCGTATCACACAAAAAATGCGGGGGGGGGGGGGGGGGGGTGGGGGGGGGGGGGGGGGGGGGGGTAGTTTAAACTGAGTCATAGCTGGTTAGCGTTTTATGCTCAGGTCACAAAACTGCATAATTGTTTTAATTTTATTAATTTTTTATTAATTTTTATTACATTTTTTAAAAACTTAATTTTTTGAAACCCCGCACATAAGATGAAAAAGAAATTAAATAAGCAAAGTTTTGATGAGAATGTGCCCATTCACTGGGCACATTTTTTACCGTTAATGTTATTTTTTAAGAATAAAATAAAAACTACACATCCTATAAAAATGTCACCGATAAAAATTTGTAGATCTGTTTTGACGGCACAATTTGTGTCTAATGATCATTTGTCGTAACTTGCATAGTTCGATCGTAAAATGGAATTTTTTTTAGTGTTTTTTGTGCAATAAAAATTTGAATTTTCCATTTTCCAAAAAAAATCTAAAAGTCGTTATGATAAACTTATAGAGTAAGAAACATTTTTCTTGGCATAACTTTTTTCGTAACGTGAGTTGTTTGGCAGAAAATGCTCATTTTTGTTTAGTTTTTTGGATTTTGAAAATGTTACATCTCTGAAAATTTTCCTTTTTTAAAAAAAATTCATTAGAAAAAAATGTTCTTTTCGTCACGGATTCAGGGGGACTCAAAACGTGGACATTTGACAAGAACCAGGGGGGGGGGGGTCAAATTTTACACAAATCTAATATCTTCTCTGGATGAGAATGTAAAAATTCTAAAAAGGGCCTAACTTCGAGACCTAAAATTTGATGTCCTAAAATAGTTCCAACTCATGTCCAAAGATATCAAAAAAAAACTTTCATCGCCCTAACTGTCCTGGAACCTTCTAGTTTTCTACCTCAGAAATAATAAAAAGTTGAACAAAAAATCTAAAAATTATCCTAATTTCCAGACCTAAAATTTTGAAGCCTAAAGTTGATTAATTTGTTGTCTAGTGACTCCAAAAAAAAGTTCCATGCTCCCAGCTCTTCTGAAACAGCCTCGTTTTCTACTTCTAAGATATTAAAAGAACGATAAAAAAATAAAAATTCAAAAAAGTCCCTAACTTCGAAACCTAAAATTTTACGGCTTAGAATGGTTCTATTTAATGTCTGAAGAAACACAAAAAAAAATAATTTATATTCCTCTAGCTCTTCCGGATCACCTTCGTTTTCTACTCCTGAAGTATTAAAAATTGAAAAAATTCTGAATAATACCTGAACTTCATAACATAATATTTTAAGGCCTAAAATGGTTTGACTTGTTGTCTATAATACATATAATTTTCAAAAAGTCTTATAAAGTACACTACCGTCGGAAATTATGAGATCGATTGACATAAGCACTATTAAAAATCACTGCTGGCTTTTGACCACGATAACTCAGCGAAAAAAATGATAGGGAATTTAAAAAAAAGCAGTTGGAAAGCCTATTATATTCCAAGTCTAGTAATATCAAACAGATTTATTTTTGATCTGCTGAAGAGAACACAGCACACGTGATATATTGTTACGAGAGTAAACTATTTTTTAAATGAATTAAGCAGCTCAATTCTAAATAAATTATTTATATGAAAAGCACTCAAAAATATTAAAAAAGAATAATAATGGAATTTCTAAAATAAATTAAATACAAAACAGTGCGTACGTGTAATAAAAATTATATTTTTCATTTCTAATAAGCAGTTTATTATTTTCCTTTACACATTTTTCTTACACAAACAACTCGCTCATTATTTAATTTTTCGATTATCAAAATTACAAAATAAAGGCAAAATCAAGCACCACCTCTGTGCGTGGCCTATTCGGTCCTGCCTCAACGAAGGAGGCGAGCAGCAGACCGACCGAGAATCGATACGATTGAACATTTTTAATCGTATCTCGTGAACTGATAAACATTTTTTAAGTTTCTTTGGCTTAAATTAAAGCTAAAATTTTAGGCTCTATTTCGTATAATTTTCAGATTTTTGCAACAATTTTCTTAGGTCATGCTAAAAGTTGAAGTCAAGGTACAAAATTTTAGAAAATCTAGAATTCTTTTAAGTTATCACGTGATGTATTCTTTTCAGCAGATCAAAAAAGAATATGTTTGACATTACTAGACGCGGAATTTCATAGGATTTTCATCTTTTTTTTTTAAATGCGATATCATTTTTCTTCGCTAAGTTATCGTGGTTCATAGCCAGCAGTGATTTTTAATAGTGCTTGCGTCAATCGATCTCATCATTTCCGACGGTAGTGTACCTTCTGTAAAATTGTATATTTTTTTCTGTAAATTTAAACGCGGAAATTCGTTTCCACGTTGGAACGCATATTACCCATTATGATCAAAAAAGCATATTTACAATTAGAGCATTGTTGCCTCATAACTAGCGCAGATTCGTTTCGAATTGAGTCCGTCTGTGTCAGTATTTAGCAATTGTTATAATTTATATCAACATACTCTATACAGTCTCATTAAAATCAAATGCGATATCTCAGAGTGTAAATCAAAACCATCAAAATTAAAAGTTAATGTTGGTAAATAAGTTATTCCTTTGTAATATAAATATACACATATACCCTCCTCTTATTCTCAGTCAATCTTCTTAACATTGTTTACATTAACTTCAGCCACACTCAAAATAATAAACGTGCGGAATATACCAATATTTTATTTATAAGTTTTGAAAAAAGAAAGAACATGGAGATTTTCTTCAGAACAAAAATATTTTGAAAATAAAACGTGCCATTTATATTTAATCAAACTGGAGAAGACCCAGATAAATTTAAACAAAAACAAAAATCTATACGTACTTATTGCATCCCAGTAAACAAAAAAGATTCAGAAGAATTCAAAATTAATTTGTTCAGCCAAGATAAGCATTGTAATACTAATAAGATATTTAAGAAGATTCCAAGGGATTTCAGAGGATTTCCAAATATTTCAAAGGATTTCAAGGAATATCATCAGATTGTATATAATTTCACGGGATATTATAACATTTTAATGGAATTTCGGAGAATTTATCCACAAAAATGGAGAGATTTCAAAGATTTTAAAATATTCAAGTAAATTTTAAAAGAATTTCAACGCATCTCGCGGGATTTTATAAGATTTCCGAGTTTTTTTAGTAATTTTCAACTATCTCAATACGGTATTTTTTGATGAATTTTCTATGTTCTCAAAATTTTTCATAAAACTTTAAATATTTGGAGAGATTTTAAGTGACTTTAAGTTATTTTATTAAAGTTTGAAGGAATTTATTCACAAGAATTAAGGAAATTTATAAAAATTTCGAAGATTTAAAGAAATTTTCAAATAATACAACGAATTTTTAATGTATTTCGAGAATTTCAAGATATTTCTCGATATTTCCAGAGCATATAACGCGTTTTAAAAAGTTTAGGATAAAAAAGTCCAAGAAATTTTTCAAGAGCTTTACAAAACTTGAAGGAATTTCAAGAGTTAAAAAAATGTCAAAAAATTTCCAAGGTTATAATATATGTGAATGTTAATAATAATGTATGTCTTATATTAAATATGAATAGTCATTCAAGAAAATTAAATAAAGATTATGTGGAAAGTATATATGGAAAGTGCAGAAATCCGTAAAAATCCTTTAAAATAAAATCTAATTTCCCCTCAAGTTAGCTTGAAACTCGGTAAAATATCTTGAAATAGTAAATATACATTAAAATAAGTATATTAAAATTATTCATTAAATTTATGAAAAAACGCTCAAATAAAATGCACGTGCGCATTCACGTCCCTGGATTTTGATTTTATGATGTTAAAAAAATAAATTATCTAAACTTCTATAAAAACAAATTTTTTAATATTGAGAGTACTAACATTTTTTTAAATCTAACTTCTTGGTTTTATTTTTATTTTAAAGAAGAGATTGGGTTTCTTCAGGTAACAAAAGTAAAGAGAAAGGGATTTGTTTAAATTTTGAGAAATCTTTACATTATTTAAATATTATAAGGAATGTTTATTTAAAGAAAAAATATTTAACAATAAATTAAAAAGTTAAAAATAAGGGAGAAATTTTAGAACAAACTGCAACTTCCTAGCACTGTCCTAGGATAAAATTATATTCTAAGAGAAAATTGCTAAGAACAATGATAATTTGTATAAACAATTTTTGCAAACATTTAGTTATCAGGAGAAAATATTTTTTTATGTATTAGAAACAATTGGTATTTAAAAAACCTCAAAAATCATAATTAACGCTAAAAGCACAGGAAACCCATTTTTTCGCTTATGGGGTTTTTTTACCCTAAAAAAGATACTTATGGGGTGTGTATTCTATAGCTAAATTTGAAGAAAAATGTAAAGTTTCATCTTGAATCACCTAATATTGACGATTTTGAATAAAATTTACAAAAACGTATTTTTTTCTTATGGGAATCGCGTGTTTAACTTCATGGGGATTGCAGAACCTTTAAATATCATTTTTTTTATTTTACTTTTTTTTAATTGAACAAAATTTGCATGCGATATGCATTAAAATTCAAAAAAGTTTAACTCTGTACAGTGAGCACTAGAATGGTCCAAAATTACATTGTAAATTTAGTTTAACAGCTCTATTTTTCCTAATTTTATGCTAAAAAAATTAATTTGTTGTCCTTCAAACTTCCGAGAAAAGGGTGGCGGCGCTAGCACGACGTCCACTAAGCGCCGCCACCTATAAGAAACAAACTTAAAATTAATATAATGAGATAAACAATTAGGGAAGATTTTTTTTCTTTTTTTTTGTTCTCTGATGACATATATTACGTGTCTGAAAAAACTACCCCTAAGTCGAACACACCTACCCCTCGCCAACAAAAACGTTTTAAAAGTGGGGAAACCACCTTGAACAATATAAAGATGATTCAGAGCTCTAAATTAATTACTTGACACTTGAAAATTTCCCTCTCACTATAGTTTTCCCAAAAAACCACCCTTCCACTTGACTGTATGCAACGGCGTTCATATACAGGGTTTACCATTTTAATCTATCCCCCCAAAATCTCCGGAAATAAGCGGTATACAAAAAAGTTGTCCAGACAAAAGTTGTTCAGGACAATGGGGGCCATCTTTCTGCAAAATCGGTTTTGACTTTGAGATCAATTTTCAAGGTTGTTTGAAGGTCATATTGATTTTAGTAAATGGGAACCCCTATTTTTGACATTAGATTCTGAAAGAGCGGGAAATTTTACGTTCGAAATGATAATTAGAGTCAATTTTCACGAGGTCAAATAAAGGTTAAATCGAGGTCAAATTTCAAAAATCATGTAGAACATGATTTTTTTTAACACGTTTGGACAACACAAAGCTGGGGTGAATTTGGGATCAACGACCTTGATCGTCTTGACCTTGAACCCAACTTGGAAGGTTATTAGAAGGTCAAAGTGTTTGTTTTCTTTAACTAATAGATAGATTAAAATGGTTTACCCTGTA
Organism: Druon quercuslanigerum; assembly: GCA_010014905.2. Lineage (NCBI taxonomy): Eukaryota > Metazoa > Arthropoda > Insecta > Hymenoptera > Cynipidae > Druon > Druon quercuslanigerum. Next base: position 5,477 of record JAAAKG020144888.1, read on the forward strand.
TGTATGTAAAAAGAATTTAAAATAATAAAATTCAGACACCACTGTTATTCGATATTTTTTGCTCTTCTTCTTTTTATCTCCGATGATATATAATACGTTTCCCAAAAACTACCCCTAAGTCATACATACCTACCCCTCGCGAACAAAAACGTTTTAAAAGTGGGGAAATCGTCTTGAACAATATAAAGATGATTTAGAGCTCCAAATTAATTACTTGAGACTTGAAAATTTTCAATAGTTTTCTCAAAAAACCACCCTTTCACGTGAGTGTACACAGCAGCGCTCATATATGTGTGTAAAAAGAATTAAAAATAATAAAATTCAAACACCACTGTTAGTCGATATTTTTTCGCTTTTTTTTGCTCTCCTATGATATATAATACGTTCCCCAAAAACTAGCCCTAAGTCATACATACCTACCCCTCGTGAACAAAAACGTTTTAAAAGTGGGAAAACCGTCTTGAACAATATAAAGATGATTTAGAGTTTCAAATTAATTACTTAACACTTGAAAATTTTCCTCTTACTATAGTTTTTCCAAAAAGCACTGCGTGCAACTGCGTTCATATATGCATGTAATAACAATTTAAAATAATAAAATTCAGACACCACTGTTAGTCGATATTTTTTTGCTCTTTTTTGCTCTCTGATGACATTTATTACGCTTCTCAAAAAACTACCCCTAAGTCGTACACACCTACCCCTCGTGGACGAAAACGTTTTAAAAGTGGGGAAACCGTCTTGAAGAATATAAAGATGATTTAGAGCTCCAAATTAATTACTTGAAACTTGAAAATTTTCCTCTCACTATAGTTTTCCCAAAAAACTACCCTTCCACGTAAGTGTATGCAATGGCGTTCATATATGTATGTAAAAAGAATTTAAAATAATGAAATTCAGACACGACTATTAGACGATATTTTTTTGCTCTGCTTTTTCTCTACTATGATATATAATACGTTTTCCAAAAACTACCCCTAAGTCATACATACCTACTCTTCATGATCAAAAATGTTTTAAAAGTGGGAAAACGACCTTTAACAATGTAAAGATGCATGTTACAAATATTAACTACGCTGTATACTCTCATGTTGAAGGGTAGTTTTTTGGAAAAATTATGATGAGGGAATTTTTCTAGTGTCAAGTAATTAATTAGGAGCTCTAAATCATATTTATATTTTTCAAGGTGGTTTCCCTACTTTTAAAACGTTTTTGTTCACGAGGGGTAGTCGTGTACGACTTAGGGGTAGTTTTTTGGGAAACCTAATATATGTCATCAGAGAGCAAAAAAAAAACAAAAAAATCTCCCCTAATCGTTTATCTCATTATATTAATTCTTAGTATGTTTTCATAGGTGCCGGCGCTGAGTGGACGCCATGCTAGCGCCGTCACCCTTTTCTTGAAAGTTTGAAGAAAAAAAAAATTTTTTTCAGGATAAAATTAGAAAAAAGCAAGAAAATATGGTGAATAAAATATTAATTTTAATACCACCCCCATAGGTCTGTTTTATAGGGTCCCAAAAAAACCACATGAGTAAAAAAATGGATTTTACGAGTTTTTTGCGCTAATTACGATTCTTTTCAGTAATTTTCTCTTAAAACACAGATACAAAGTCGCGGTTTTTTTTCCAGAATTTTCCACTTTTTGTCTAATTTTATTTAATTTAATTAAAAGACTTGTTTAAACAATTTATTAATATTTCTGATAACATTATCTTTAAATATTGCTAGAAATTGCGGTATTCTCTAATTTGCAACTTTTTGTTCACTTTTTACTCGAAATGAGTTAATATTTAAGTAATATAGCAAAATATTTGAACAAATTATTATTGTTTATGACTGTCTCTCCTTCTACATTAAAAATAGTTAGTTGTGTTTTTCCTGAATTTTTTAACATTTTGTAATTTTTCCATTAGAGTGAAGTAATAATTAATTCAAGCTAACAAAAATAATTGTTTAAGCAATTTATTGTAATTATTAATAATATTCTCTTTGATTAATGGTAGAAAATCTCGGTTTTTTCTTAAATGTTTAACTATTTGTCTTTTTTTCACTTGGAATGACTTAATAATTATTTAAGTTGAGCAAAAACAATTGTTTACACAAATTATTATTGTTAATAACTATCATCAACTATATTAATGACAGATAGTTGCGGGGTTTTCCTGAAATTTAAACATTTCGTCCACTTTTTATTTAGTAAGGTAATAATTAATTCAAGTTAACAAAAATGGTTATTCAAACAATTTATTATTGTTTATAACTATATTCTCTTAGATAAGTTCTACAAAGTTGTGGTTTCTCCTGGAATATTTAACTTTGCTTCACCGTTTTAGCTATTAATGAATAATGAATAAAAATTAGAGAAAAATATATTTTAAACGATCTCTTTCTTTTTCGTGAATATATTTTTTTGGAAGAGGGCGGAAGGGCTGATATAAAAATATTTTCGATTCCAAATTTTTATTTTTATACGCTTTGCAATAAACTTCTTGTTTTAATTTAAAACAAAACTTTTATCAATCATTTTCAGGCTCCAGGAAAATATAATTATAAACAATAATTAATTGTTTAAATAAGCATGTTTGGTAACTTGCATTAATTATTACCTCACTGAGTGAAAAGTGGATAAAAAATTTAATAGTTCAGAAAAAACCGCAACTTTTAGGCACTTATCTAATAGAAGAGAGTTATAAACAATTATAAATAATTAATTAGGCAACTATGTGTGTTAAATTGCATTATTTATTATTCTACTAAGTAAAAAGCGGGTGAAAGTTAAAAATTTTACAAGAAACCGCAACTTTATAGCGTTAATGTAGAAGAAGATATTTATAAACAATAATAATTTGTTTAAATAATTGTTTTTGCTAAATTAAATTAATGATTAACTCACCCTAAGCGTAAGGTAGACAAATAATTGTAAATTTCAGAAAAAATGCAAATTTCCAGCATTATTCAAATTGAATATCATTAATTATAATAATAAATTGTTTAAAAATTCATTTCGTAACTTGAATTAATTATTTAAAACATTTTAATTAAAAATTTGATAAAAACTAGAATTTTGTTGAAAATTCGCGACTTTCTATCTCTGTTCTAAAAGAAAATTTCTGAAAACATTATTTCCTTAAACCATTATTTTATTCATTTTAACTAAAAAGTAAAAAAATAATTGTAAATTTAAGAAAAACCTCAACTTTCCAGCATTATTCAAATTGAGTATTATTAATAATAATAATACATTGTTTAAACTATCAATTTTTTATAATTTTAATTAATTATTTAACTCTTATTGAAAATTGGACAAAAAGTAGATTTTTTTTAAATCTTGACTTTCTATCTCTATTCTAAAAGAAAATTTCTCAAAACGATCATAAATTGTTTAGGCAATTTATTTAAACATCTAATTAGAAAAAAATGTATCAGAAAAAATGCATTCAAAAACACAAAAAATCATCATTAGCGCCAAAAACTCGAAAAACCCTTTTTTTCACTTATGGGGTTTTCTTGCGATCCTATAAGAAAGACTTATGAGGGTGATATTTAAAAATTAATATTTTATTCATATTCTATGGCCATTTGAGATAAGAAATGTTTCGTTTTAACTCGATTCCCCTACTATTGACGAATCTGAATAAAATTTACAAAAGTTTTTTTTTCAATGGTAAATACATGGTAAACTTAATGGGATTTGCACCACCTCTAAATATCATTTTTTCACGACAAAAACTAGATTAATTTTTTTTATGAATTGGAGCAAATTTCCGGGCGATATGTATGAAATTTCAAAAGAAACCAAAATTTGGACCACCCCAGTAAGCACCCTGTTTGATGCAAAAAGAACGTCTGAAAGATGAATGATAAAATGTCCCAGATTTCTGTCGTTAAGATTATTGATTGATATGCAACTCTGTTTAATACAGACACCATCGCCACGTGACTGGCCAAGCCGGTTGGATTACGAAACAGGTTTCAAAAGGGCGATCTGAACCGATAACTTCCCAAGAACCCCATGCCAGGTAAAATGATAACATACAAAAAATAGAATTACTCACCGAATGCAGAATCTTCTTTGAAGAAGAACGAATTTTCACGATCTTTCGAATGTTTTTCCTCGCCGAATGCAGCTCTGATTCTTCTTGTTCACTTTTTGCCTATGTGAAAAAAAAACACTTGACAACACCCTAATTGTCAACACGAGTACAACACACTTTCAAATTCCGAAAAAGAACCTTCCCTTTAACAGTTTCCGAGAAATTTTTAAATCACTTCTCGTTTTATTTCACTCATGATGACAATCGGAACACATTGTATGACAATCGTCAATTTGTTGACACTTGCAAGATACACAATAAACACGCACTCGTATTTGACATTCCTGAAATGTTTTTGCACGCACCAATGATCGACCGAAGGACCTCTAATTCACGTTTTTTCACGAATTTTTCTGATTCTGTTCTTATGATCAGAATCATAGGGTTATTAGAACGAAATTCAAAAAATTTTGCAACTTTTGTAAAGGGCTCAATGGTAAGATCAATGGGAGAAGCAGGCATTGAGATACAGTGAATTTGAGTCTTGAGATGGGCATGGGAGCCAAGAAAAGAGCGCAGTAGTACGCTTTCCCGCTGATGAGGTCGCTAGTGATCACAAGCAGCTAAGCCCGGGAATTTTCGAATTAACAAATTTCTAAACGATTTATTTTTGAAAATTGACATAAAAATGTGATTTTATAGTTACAATGATTAAAAAAGAAATGATTTATAAATAATTAGGGAGTTTAGATAATGTTTTAATAATTAAACTTTTTAAATATAAACTGTGCTTGGCGGATAACTTTCGAACCGATACCGACCGGAAGGTTTACCATACCCACTGTTACCTGCTGAGCGTAAATTATCGTGTTTAAATTTAAAAAGTTAAAATACGTTGTAACAGTTTACTTAATAAAGTGAACAAAATGTGATAAATCCATTCACGTTAACTTCTTAGTATTTATTAATTTATTTATTGAATCATAAATTAATTATTTCTTTATAATTTATTTCTTTAATTTTTAATTTCTTTATTTATTTATGTCTTTGTTTCTTTGTGTCTTTATTTCTTTGTTTGTTTTTTCTTTGTTACATTTTTTCTTTGTATCTTTGCTTGATTCAATATTTCTTTGTTACTTTCTTTCTTTTTTTATTATTATTCATTAATTCATTTATTTATTTAATCCATTAATCAAAATGAAATTTAAAATGGGCCATTTTGACCTTTCCGGCTGTTAAATTAATAATAAGAAAAAAATATTTTTATTCAAGTGAACACTGTCGTGATTATTCATGTTCTAAAAGTACACAATTACAATTTATTGTTTACATAAGAAATCTGATGATAATTTTATGCAAGACTATTTCTTTTTTGATTTTTTAAATAAAATTTTTAACTTTTGTAAACTTATATATTATAAGAGAAATATTGAAAAGTATTTATGTATTTTTCAAAGTGTTAACATCATAATAATATGTAATATAATAATAATAATTAAAAGAA
>JAAAKG020144889.1:0-11015 GCA_010014905.2 Druon quercuslanigerum
TCTTTTTGCGTCTGCAATCATTTATTCGTCTATTTATTTCCTCATCGCTAAGACCTGTCCTGTTCAACGTTCTTCGGTACGCTACTGTCTTCGTTTTTTGGGCAGCCGCAATTTCATCATTCCACCATGCATAACCAGATAATCTTCCTACAACCGCGGTGCCACACACTTCTTTCGCACATCTAACAATGATATCCCGGAACATACTCCATGCACCTTCTATATCTTTATTCCGTATAAACGCTTTCCAAGCGTTTGTTTTGCTTTCTGGGTTACCTTTTTTCTCAACGGACACATTGCGGATTCATCACGTTCAAAAAATAGTACAAAGCACTGACATTACCGGATGCAATCCGGATTAATCGCATCCAGTAAACCGTACAAAAAACGGACTCGACCCGACACAATCCGGATTTATCGCATCCATCAAATGATACAAAATACGGACTCAACTGGACACAATCCGAATGGAGCGTATCCGTCAGACCGTACAAAATAGGGACTCAACCGGACACACAATTCGGATTTATCGCATCCGTCAGACCGTAAAAAATACTGAGTCAAACGGATGATATTCGGGTTTATGTTCGTGCTCCTTTGGCCGGAAAAATTTCAGACACAACAGTATAGAATCCGGAGGACAAAAACCGGATCACTTTTCGGACAATTTCGGACAAATTTCCGAATCCGGGATTTGTCCGAAATTTGTCCGGAATTTTTAGCAGGGAATTGTTTAAAGTCCAAATTAACCTTCACGCCAAATTTCATGCTGTTGTAAAAATTAGAGCAAAATTCGTAAACGTTTTAATGTACCCCTTGGACAAGTATTACATCATATTTCTATGAAACTTGCATTAATGAAAGGACTGTTTTCAAATAAGTTCACCTTCTTTCTTACTTTGCACATGCTTTGCATGTAAGACAGTTGAGAGGTTATATTTTATCTATAATTTTGTGGTTCCTTTCGTATTTATGTCCTCCGACTTTATGTCATTCCGAGAATTTATGCCACAGCGATTTCTTGATGCGGGGAGTTCGGGAGGGACTGCTCTGTGAAGCGTGACAAACTGCTTGACGGCCGTAGTCTCCGCGCATTAGTTGCATACAATTTGTGGGATTGAATAAGAAATTTTTTTGCCTTACCTATAATTTTGTATTGATATAATGAAATTTTATTATAATATTATTCTGTTAAACAGTGATAAAAATATGTAATGTATATGTTTCTGATATACGATGAGCTTCATTACTTGATATCATTTAAAGAAATCGCTTTTACATTTTCATCAGAGAAGAAGTTATTCCTATGTAACATGAGTTTTTTTCGCTTTCTTTCTGGATGTAATTTGTAGCAGCAAAGTGGGTCCTTGTCGGTGATGGGGTACTTTGCCTCGTACTTTCCCACGTGTTCTGTCTATGCGAGTGCACGGAGAAAAATAGAATTATTAAACTCAATATCCGTTTTTTTAACTATAGGAAAACCATTTAGATATTAAGGTGTAGTATCTTTATATTTATATTATTCAATAACCAGGTAATAAAACTTAAAATATAAAAATATTCAGATATTACCCGAATAGCACGAAACGGTCCCTGAGTGTGTAAAATGTCCGCCGCTTGGGAACGTTCCAGGAACTTTTCACTGGGACCTGAGGGGAACTTTCTATTATCGTTATTTTTAACAATAATTATCTCGTAAATCGTAAGAGATAGGTAAAAATAGATGCCATTTTTCAGTTTTGAGTACCGCATATAGTATATAGTAATATCAATTTTGATCGTTTACTTACGGTTTATGGAATGTTTATTGATAATAATAACAATAACGATAATTTATTGTTTAAACGTTCCAGTTGAAGGTTCCTAGAACGTTCCCAAGTGACGGACACTTTACACGCTCAGGGAAAGTTCCTGGAATGTTCCACTGGAACGTTCCCGGTACGTTCCGTGCAGTTAGCGTAAGCTTTAGTATCTGGATATTTAATTTTAGTATCAAGATATTACATTTTGATATCTAGATAATTGTCCTTTAGTTAAAAAATCAAATATTGAGTCTTAATATCCATTTTCTAGGAATGTTAGGCTGACGTAACCACATGTTCCAATAGAGTTAAAAACTATTTAATAATTAAAGGGCTCATTTAAGGTTAATTTAATGCCCTATCATCAAATATAATGCTTCACTATTTTAAAAACCAGGCGTTACGATGGCTTAACGTTAAGCTGACGTGACCCTGTATGAAATAAACGTTGTATCACGTTATGACCTATATCATAATTAAGAGCTCATTTATTGCCCTATTAAAAAAATCAATGCCCTGCTTTAATGAAAAAAACCAGGGTTACGCTCGTTTAACGTTAAGCTGACGTAATTACAAGTGAAAATAATATTGAATCGAGTTCTATCCTATAACATAAGTAATGGCTCATTTAAGGCTCTCCAAATACACAAAAACACATTTTCCAAAAGCAACACTTAACACTCAAAAACCACCCATAACACAAACAATCCAAAGTGGTACATCTTTCCATATCATCTTTAAGAGGATCATTTAATGCCCTATTCAAATATGCAGTCTTCAGCTTTTAAGAAACAGCAGTTACGCTTTATTAACGTTATCACAGAAAAAACGAAAGATAAAGTTTACATCGATTCCAGGTAAAAGATTCACCGCAACAAAATTAACCTTGACAAATAAACTTTACATGAATGAAAGATAATTTCTGATTTTTAACCTTGCCTGGTTAATCTTTCGCCTTATAATCGCTCGATTTTATTCGAGATGTAGCGAGAATTACGATGCGTGCGCTATCTATCTTCATATCACTAAATTAAATTGGAGAGAAATGGGGATTCCCGCGTTGCTTTTTGCTAAATGGTATTAAATAAGTTCTAATTCGTCTGCAATAGAGTAATTTATTTCGGAGGAGATATATCAGTAAGAACAAATTGTTTTTCTGTTTTCTGTAGACGAAATCAGAATTATTTTCCTAACCTCGGTAAAACTTTCGCCGAAATATGCTTAATTTTGACGGTTGCAAGTCTTACCTACAAGAAATTTTAACTTTTCTTTTTTCTGTGTTGTTTTAAATTGGGTATCCCGATTTACACCTCGAATTCACGCATACTTTGCCGTATTCCTATTGTTGCTAAGAACGCCAAAGCAGACGACGGCTTTTACTTCATCGCAGGATAAACTTTCGCCAATAGCATGTAAAGTTTAACAGCGGGAAGTTCTACATGCAACAAAATTTAACTTTAGTTTTTTCTGTGAAGCTGACGGAACTATACGTGAGAATAATATTGTTTCGAGTTCTTACCTACAACCTTCTCCAAAGAAACCTAATTGAAATTCGGGCTGTCCCAAGAGGTGTTCGGCGAACATAAACGGCTAACTATTCGCGCTGCATTTAACATAAGATTGACACTTTTTCCCAATTTTCTATGCGAAAAACCGGCATGGAGGAATGATTTTTTTTAACTGCTTCGGAAACTCTCTGTAATAATAACCTGAGTGCAATTCGTAGATATTTTCATTCTTTTAGTTATGACCGTTCAAATTTCTTACCTGTTAACTTAAAAAGAAATAAAAAGTTGTAGTTCCAATTTTTATCCTAGATTACCGGGAAATTATATAAAAGCAATGATTTGTGCAAACTTCCCAATCCATATTTATATCACTGGTTTGTGATCTTATGAGCAAATCAAGTACAAATAACTTAACCAATATATAATTATTCGGTCACTGTTGTGTATGAATCCTTAATGAAAAAATTTTGTATGCATTATAAGTTATATCAGTTGGCACAATAAGTAGCATTTATTGATAATTCATCGTATCTGCTTCGTACAGAGAAAGTTTTCTTTGTGCTATTTCGTAATTATCAATAACTCATATTCGTATATAAAGTATAAATAGTCTTGATCATTATGTACTCAATGTTAATCATTTTTCTATACAAAGGGTCGTCCATATATTTTGTTTGGACAAACTTATATTTACTTTTCAAAATAGAATACTTACGTTTAATAATAATAATTTTGAATTTTTTTGACAATTTTCAAGTGACCTAATAACTAAGTGAAAAATTGTTTCGCTTCTGCCTACGATTATTTTGCTTGTTCTAAATTTTTACATTTAAAAAATGTTACCCAAAATTTCTCGGACCCCCCCCCCCCGTAACAATGTTCATATCACCGTCTTTTGAAGTCTCCCATCACCATAAAAGCGTTACATAATATATGGAGTATATTAAAAAATGTACTACCACCGTTTCTCTTCATTTCAATTTGTTCATTAACAGTCTACAAAAAGATTCTTTTCTCCCTAAATCTTGACTAATTATTTCTAATTATACAAAACAGCATCTCCAGAGTTGACTGAACTTTCAAGTTTGATAGCTGAATGACATTTTTCTTATCGAATCTTTACACTTGAAACTTCAACACAAAAATAACACAGATAAGTCATTGTTATTGCTTGAGACATAAATATAATTATTTCAAATTAAATTTGTGACGAAATCCATTGTAAGGTTGTACATCCGAATCTTAAAGTACTTTATTTAAAGAGAATGTACATATGAATGTTTATACTGAATTGTCTGAAGTAACTAAAGAATTTTTCAATTTGATATCTTGCGTACAAACAGTCTACTTACTGTTTGCGGTGTGTATTTTTGTTGCAGGCATGTCTTGCTCTCTATTGTATTACACACACTTTTCAGATTTAGCTTTTTAATATGGGGTAGGTCATGATGATGATATAATCTCGGAAGGATTCAGGTAGATTTTGCAGAATAGCACGTGGAAAGATTCTCCGAAAAGTACTTCCCAGGGAATTCTAGGGAAACTCCATTTGGAAGTTCCGTTGACTTAAGTGGACATTCCACTAACTTTGGCGCACAAATTTCAGCCTAAAATGGTTCTAAATGTAAACTGGCCTCTACCCGCCCACTTTTCTCATGGTAAGTCAATGTGCAACAACTTCCCAATGTACCAGGTGTTAATTATAAATCTTCCTTGAGTAAATTAAGTTCTAAATGAATATTGGCCGCGCTCCACCCATTTTTATCATGACTCATAATGTTACAATAACTTCCGAGTGCGCCAAATGTTCCTCAAATCTCCCTCGAGGAGTTGAGTTCTAAACGAAGATTGGCTACAGCACACCCGTTGTTTTCATTACCCGTCATTGTACTATAACTTCCGAGTGCACAATATATAAATAAAACATCTTCCTCGAAAAAGTTAAGTTCTAGAATAGATGAAGATTGGCTGCACCCAAACTATTTTTAACGAAATCCGTCATTTAGGACTCAAATCCCTAGAGGAAGATATATTTCTTTCATCTGGTGCACGTGGAAATTGTTTTAAAATTAGCGATAATGATAAAAATGAGTAGGGTGCGGCCAATGTTCATTGACAACTTAACCTCCTCGAACATGAAGTAGTCTGTGTACCTGGTGCGCTTGGAAGATGATAAATAATGACGGTTCGTCGCAGTTATCATTGGGGCAAGACCAACCTTTATTTAGAACTTAAATTTCTAAAGGAAGATGTATTTTGTATAAATGGAGCATCTTTACCATGTTATAAATTGAAGGGTCGTTTCAGTAACCGATGATGGGGTGCAACGAATTCCTATTTAGAATTCAACGTCCAAGGCGGAAGGTCTATTTGGTCACCTGATGCAAACTCAGGTGTTGTAAATAAGTGGTCGGTCCAGTAACCATTGGGGTGTGTCCAATCTTCATTTTTAACTTAACTTCCTCCAGCAAGGTGAATTTTTTACAGATGGTGCTCTCAGAAGTAGTATTTTGTACACCTGGTGCTCTAAGAAGCTGTATTTTGTACACCTGCTACACTCGGAAGCTGTTATACAATAACAGTCCGTCCCCGTAACCTTTCGGGTAAGACTAATTCCTATTTAGAACTCAACTTTCCCAAGAAAGATGTGCATTGTACACCTAGTGCCAACGGAATGTGTTGGAATGACAGGCGAGACCTCTGGGAATGGACTCGGGTAGATGTATCGCTTGTATAGCGTTTTTTTGGACCATCCTAGGTCCATTTATGGTTGGAATTTGTAGCCGACATTTTAGTGGAACTTCCACGGAAAGTCAGCGGCACTTCCAACTATAACTTCCGTGAGTACTTTCCAACAATACTGCCAACTTAAAAAGAGTGAAAAGATTATTTTTCATCCAAAAATTAATTTATTCTTATTTATAATTTTGATAACATATTTTCTCATCCAAATTTTCGAAAAGAAATAAATTGTTATCAAATACAGTTATATGCATATAAGTTTTGATTTGAAAACATTTTTTGAAGATTTAAGCAATTAGAAGATTTATTTCCGTATGAAGCACAGGTTGGAAAAATTCCTCTTCCTGAGAAAATAAATGGCCATTCATTGAAATCCCATTACATTTACATGAAGACTTAATTTTTAATTTTTCAAATATCATTCTCAATATTAACATTGTAAACGGGTAGAAGCTAACACAGGGTTCGCATCCAGCCCCTTAACCCTGCCGCCAGGGGGCCCATTATTTCGGCCGAGTCGAGCGCTGGCTGTACAGTCTTTTTCAAGAAGATGCTAGGATTGGACTGCGAACCCTACGTAGTACTCACTACATATTAGGGACCCCGTTGTCTTTTTAGATTGAACATTGAACAGTTTGGTTGAAAATTCATTACTTGTGGAAACTGAAACAATTTTTTGTTATAAATTAATTTTGATTTGTTAAAAATGCCTTTTTTCCTGGAAAAGGGTCAGGGGTTAGACCAACATTATTTTTGTGACCCGTGACAGGGATGTCTTCCCGCCTACACGGCACCTGGAAAAGGGGTAGGGGTTTCAGGGCCCCTAATATGTAGTCCTGCACTGTCTTTTCTTTCGCGATAGTGGGTACTGCGTAGGGTTCGAAGTCCAAGCCTAGCATCTTATTGAAGCAGACTGTACAACCAGCGCTCGACTCGGCGGAAATTTTTTGAACGATTTTTTTTATAAAATAAAAACTAGATTTTTTATATTTCGTCCCGAACTGACTAACTGGACTCGTCGTTTTCGAATTTTTTTTTTTGTATTTTCTGGAACATTTTCTACATTTATTTACTATCCCGCAAACGAAACGGCAAAATTCATTTTAGTTTATTAAAATGGATTTTCAAAAATCGTGTTTTGCTATCTAAAGCATAGGTCCGCGGAACAATTTTTCTTCGCCGTGTAAAATTTCTGAAATGTGAGTTAACAGATTTAGACCGCGGACCCTTCACAGAAAAACTCTTAAAGTTTCCCGAGGGCTATCCCTAAAGGCATTCGGCCATCATAATAAAGGGCTAAATCTCAAGCTACCCGAATTGGGAGAATGATTTCAAGGGGAACTTTAGGTCTTTTTTTTTAATTGATACTCTCCTTAATGAAGCGTACACATAGTTATGCCATTTGATGATTATTTATTCCTTATTTTCAATAAAAAATCTGTTTATCGTATTTTCACGGTCACTCGCTGAGAAAATAATTGTGCATTTTATTAAAATTTTTTATTCTTCAATAGTTTCTAGTATTTAAGTTTTTAAATAAAAGAAGAGAAAATAAGAGAGGGGAATGGAAGTGAAAGGCAAAAAGCGGTACAGGAGGTGAAGAGTTTGTGTACCTGGGCTTCCTGTTTCGGAGGAATAGGGGAGCGGATGGTCATATAAAATAGAGCGAAAAGGGCAAATGCGGTGGTGAACAGGTGTGGATACTGGGGAAGAGGTTGTTTGATTTTGTAAGGAGAATACAATTGTTCGATTCGTTTGGGATGAGAGTCTTATTTGATGGAGTGGAGCTGTGGGGGTGGAAGTTACGTGAGCAGGTAAATAGGAAACAGGAGAGGTGTGCAAAGTGGACACTGATGTTGGCAAGGAATACGCCCAATTTTACTGTCAGGAGGAAGACAGGCAAACGAGTTTAGGGATTATAACGGGAAGTCAAGCGTGTTAATATGAGGAGAAATTTTTGGAATAGGAGGAAAGTAAGCTAGTTAGGGAGTGTTGGTGGGAGAAGGAGAACAGACGTAAGGATGGGACGGTGCAGGTGGAATGGGAAAGGTATTTTAGAACAAATCGATTGCAGATGGATGAAGTGAGAAATATGGACGAGAAAGGAAGAAAGGTATATGAGATGGCTAAAAAGAATGGCATGGAGAGCGAGAAGGCAGAAGGGGAGGAGATTATAATAGATTATAATAGGTTCTGGCTTTCTAGAGAGAAGAGGTTGTGTGAATTGTGTGGGAAAGGGGATGCAAAAGTGGAGCACTGGTTAGAGGAGAGTAAATTGTGCGAGCAGGATGATGCAAAAGAGGAGAAAGTAGGTGTAAGAAAATTGTAAATAGTAGATAAGTATTAGGTATTAGCCACGGAGGCAGAGGACAGCAAAGCGAGAAAGTAGCGACATGCGTATGAGGCGGGGCGAAGCGAGGAAGGCTAGACTATAAAAGCGAGCCGCTTAAAGATAGGGTGTGGATGGATAATAGTTTTTAAGAGGTAGTTGTACGAAAATTCTGTAAAAAATGGAAGTGTAAAGTTAATTTTTCAAGGCCAGAAGGCCGAAAAATAAACGTTAATCTCTTATTAAAGAAGGAAAAAAGTGTTGCCAATGAAAATTTCAACAATAAATACAAAATTAAATTGTTTTCTGCAAACGACAACAAAAACACATAAATAATAGACAATTACACCGGCACACAAAAAAAGAAAAGTGGTCGGTTCCACAGATAAGACCTATCATTTTCTACGTATTTTAACGTACTGAATTCAAATCTGAAGCCAGAAACTATATCGGATCATTTTTTTTAATGGCCGGAGAATACTCTTGAAAATGAATAATCTTGAAAATGGAAAATTTCAATAAAATGCGTGAAATACTCAGTTTCTAGGCAATTGGAGTAGAAAAAGAGACTAAATACGTCCACAATACCTTTTAGGTACGTATTTTAAAGTGCTGAATCCGAATCTCATGTCAGAAAATAGTTTTATCGGATTGTTGGATGCTTAAAAGGTAAATAAAGCCAAAGACACGGAAAACAAAAAGAAATCCTTTACATAGATCGTTTGAAGACAAAAGAATACGTTACAAAAGAAAGAAGGGATAAAAGTGTATATGAATTAAAAGATTTTTTGAATTATGAAAATATTGTGTACAATTTTTCTCGAACTCTATTGAAATTAAGTGAATTTCGCAATTAAATACTGAGGTAAGGGGCGTTTCTCATCTCAATTTGAAGTCAGTAATTTTATTAATTCTATTTTCCTATCCAAATTATTTTTTCAGCGAATTCTTCAGTATTTTCCGGTTTCAAGAATGATTCTCGGAGGTATTGTAGACCCATTCAGTCTCTTTTCCTACTCCAATTGCTTAGACACTGAGTTTGTTACGCATTTTTTGCCAATGTTTCATGTTCAAAGGTGGTTTTTTGAGAATTAAAAAAAATGACGTTGTGAAACTCAATTCTGACCCTGGATTTCCATTCAGCAAGTCAAAATACATAAAAAATTATAGGTCTTGTCTCTGGAACCGACCACTTTTCTTTTTTGTGTTCCGGTGTTATCTTAAATACGTGAAAATACACTTTCAAGACTTTTCTAATTCTTGCTGGTAAATATTTGTGAAATGAGTCACTACATTGACTGATACTTCATATTTATTATTGAAATTTTTATTTGAAATACTTTGTTTCTACTTTAATTTAAAAATATAAATACTAGAAACTTTTGAAGTATAACGAAATTAATTTAAATGCAGAATCGTCCAAACGAGTGATATTAAAAATACGATAAAGAAAGTTTTTATCGAAAATGAGGAATAAATAATAATTAGGTAGCATAAATATATTAAATGTTAATAAAAAATAAAATAAACAAGCATTTTGATAAATTAAAGAAAATACAAAACAAAGTACGGATAGCGAGAATCGAACGCGCAACCATCCGGATATCAACCAAGCGTTCTACGAGGGAGCTACTTTGTCTTTGACATACTTTTACACCGGCTCGATGACCATCCGTTCGCAATTTTTAAAATGCATTTTTCTCGAAAATGGATTTTCTCAGAAAACCTCTGGTATATACGTTTTATTGATGAGGCGTCCTGAACAAATGTCTCAATGGGCACAAAGCCCAAAACTCAAAGGGTTCCAAGATAAGGCCCGCCGAAGTCAGTGCGATGGGGGTATCGGCTCTACTCGTAAACTAGGCCATTGACTCTTATTGGAAACGTACCCGCAGTATAAAGTAAATGAAAAAATTAAAAAGAATGGCCGTTGCCGCTTGCATTAGCATTACCCAGTGATTACTACGCGGAGGTGTCAAATTCAAACTTAAACTCCTTTGTCATCCTCAGTCTGTCAGTCGTTATAGTTATAAAGTTCTTCAGTATTATGTTTTTTCTTGCTTTAGATTTCCTAGTTCTTACGTTTTCTATTTTTAAAAACAAGTGTTATATTTTGTTGGATACAAATTGCAAGTGCCGTTCAAGTATCCTAAAAAGGATTGTTGAAAAAAATAATGACAGAGTGAACTTGCAGAGCCGATAGCCCCATTATACTGATTTCGGCGGGCCTTATCTTGGGACCCTTTGAGTTTTGGGCTTTGTGCCTACTAAGACATTTGTTCAGAATGCCAATTTACAAACCAAATTAACGGAAACCACATTTCCCATAGGCGTGTTACGGGGTCCTTTGAATTACTTTTCATTTTTACTTGCTTCCAGGGTATTTAAACTTAATTTTTAAAAAATCTGCCCGCTGCGCGGGCACATTCTCATCGTGCGCTACGGGCGCAGCTCGCTTCGCTCGCAAGTTTGAGCGCGCCTGTGGCGCGCGTGTATTGGATCTCGTGCTTCACGCTCGATAATGCATTAACCTCGCGCTTCGCGCTCAGATATTTATACTTTGTGCCCGGAATGTTTTCCCAATTATGTATTTTATTAATTATGCAGAATTGATTGATACTTTGTGAAAAACCT
>JAAAKG020144890.1:0-11015 GCA_010014905.2 Druon quercuslanigerum
AGACAAACAAAATTAACATCTAAAATTAATAATAAATATTCCCTGGTCAACAAACCTAAGATCAACAATAATAATAATAAAAACTTAATGTTGAACCAGACCAACAAAATTTTTAACTAAGACATAAAATATTCAATTAAGATGATAAATATTTAAATTAAATAATTGAATTTAAGACCAAGAAGATGAATATTCAACCAAAAAGATAAGTTTTTAAGAAATGTTTAAAAAAGTTTTAGTAAGAAGTAAATTTTTATTAATATGGAATATTTATCTTATATAAATTAAATTTTCAATGAAAAAAAATAAATTTCAATCAAAAGAAACAAATTTTCATCAATTGTGTTTAACTTTTACCCAAGTAATTAAATTATCAATTAAAAAAGAATATTTTTTAAAAAATAGTTTAACTTTCGACCAAAGAGTTGAATTTTCAACTAAAAAATACAGTTTCAAGAAAAAAATAATCTCTTAACAAAGTGATAACTAAAGCTTTCAAACAAAATAGTTAAATACTAAAGCAAAAAAGAATAATTTTTAACCAAAAAGTTGCATTTCGATTAAAAAATTATATTTTTATTAAAAAAAGATGAATTTTTAAACCAAAGAGGATGAATTTTTAACAAAATATTTGCATTCTCTATCAAATAGTTAGATTTTTATCCAAAAAAGATGATATTTCTACTAAAATAGATGAATTTGTTACAAAAACGACAAATTTTTTCTGAAGCTGAGCTTCTATCTAGAAAATATTTCAGTTTATTTTTCAACACTAAAATATTAAATTTAAACAAAAAGCACATTTTTTAAGAAAGAATTAAATTTTCGACAAAGGAGCAAAATTTGTAATCAAAAAGTATGACTTTTCATCAAGATTGTTGAATTTTCAACCGAACTGTTGCATTTTTTGAAAAAAAATCAAATTGCTTCTAGAACACATGAATTTAAATAAAAAAATATTTTTTTAATGGTAAAATTGTTATCCAAAGAAACAAAAAGTAAGTTTTTTGATAAATAGTCGAATTTTTAGCCAAAAAGCATAACTTTTTAACAAGATTGAAGATTCTACTAAAAAACGTGAATTTTTAAATAAAAAAAATTTTTTTTTAAAGTGTTGAATTTGCATCCAAAAAGATTTCAATTGACTATTCAACACAAAAATAGGACTTTTAATCAAAAATTATATTTTCTAGGAAATAGTTTAACTTTAAAAAATAGTTACATTTTTCAAAGAAGGATGCAATATTTACACTAAACAGAGAAAATTTTAATTCGAAAAGGCAAAATTTCAGAAAAAATAGTTTTCATCCAAAAAAGATTTCAGTTGACCGATCATCAATAAAATATGAATTTGAAACCAAAGGCCCATATTCTACGTAAAGAGCTGAATTTTTATTCCAAATGGGAAAATTTTGAACAAAACAGTTGAATTTGGACCCAAAAAAGATGTCTCTTTGAGAAAATTGTTAAATTTTTAATTAAATAATCAAATTTATAAACAAAAAGATAATCTTAAGGAGAATTAGTTTGCGAATTTGCGAAAATTACGCACATAACTGGAGGAACCGCCTCCCCCTTGCATAAAAAATGGTAACCCTTGAGCTTTTACGTAATTTACGTACGGTCCCTTACAAATCCAACCATTTAAAAAGTGTAAATGGTTGAATCTCTGAAAATGTTTTGTAATCTTTTCTAATCTACTTTTCTCTAATTTAACGACGAAGCCTACAAATCAGCGGACGTCTAACAATTCCTTGAAACTGCTCTCCGACGTATCATTCGTTAAATATTGTCCTAAGCACAACGTAGCAAAAAACATGAGTTTCGACCACAAGGGTCGTTAACTGACTTTTACGATGCTCTTGCTTCGCTCTACGGTATGCGGTGTCGATTGTCTTACCCGCATAGACCGCACGAGTTTTTTTTTAAGGCATGGTACAGCCTTTAGTGCCCGACCGAGCGATGGCCTCCTGGAATCCACAAAGCGATCGATCCATCGATCCGGCAAGATTCTTCGAGTTCATGAAGAATAACAAACGCGACGTGGTTCCGACTGGATGCTCTTCCGAGGTTGTAACCGACGGCATTAGGATCCTCGGGGTCAGGAATTCGAGACCCGCAAAAACCTGGCATTTACTTTTTGAGAACTGGATGATCCTTTCCCAGACCATGCTTCAACAATCTTTTGACTTCGAAGAAGGCCCTGTGCTTTCAGAGAATTTAGAAGGTCATAGCTAACCCTAAAACTTTGAGGACCGGAACTTTCTTAAGATTCTAGATCCCTCGGATATCGATCTACTGTGTTTCATAAGATTTGGATATTTGGGTTCAATAAATTTACATATTGAAAAATTTGATATTTATGTGCGGGAATTATATTACTGGGAGCGTGCATTCATTTTGAGGGATTTCTAAGAGATGGCGTTACTTGTACTGATAGCACCGAGGTTTTTGTAGCTTTAATGATGTTGGCTTACGTACCAGCAAAGCAGCATTTGTGAGCAGATTTACTTTTTTGCACATTATTGACACTGGCGATGAGAAGTGGAATTGCTATAATAAAAGTTAGAGTAGGAAATCGTGGGTTACACCCGGCCAATCCATGACTCATGGTCTGGCTAAACAACGATTCACTTGTTATGAAGATGCCAAAAAATGGGTCGATTCGTGGACAGCTTCAAAAGACAAGTAGTTTTTCCTACTTGGTGTCCGTAGGCTCAACTGATAACCTCTTTTTTTCAATACACCCGCATTTTACGAAAAAATCGCTCAAAATTAATGCACGCTCCCAATATTATTATATAAACTTTTTCTTCAAACTTGCACAGATCCTTATGAAGGATCTGGTTTTAATTTGAGTGCCACTAGCACATAGTCAAGTACAGTGACGCAGGACTTTTTTTATAAATATAACAAAGATAGTGTGAGATGGTAGTATTTTATTTTCTTTTATGTCTAGGAGAAATCATTGAAAGTGGAAAATCAAAAAATCTACTCTGACCACTTCCAGACTATTAAAAATGTTTCTTTAAATATATTTCCTGATAAAAACTTAGTGGTGCGTTTCGAGACCAGTCTGATCTTATCATCGGATCTCACTTATTACAATTTATAAAAATTGGTCGATAAAGAAATTAATTTTGAAATAGATTGGTCGGGAACCATAAGGGGCTAAACCTTATTCAGATTTTTTCCCCCTTTTGCTGTATTTATTAAATTAATATTTTTGTTTAAAAATTCGACTTTTTAGTTGAAAATTAAAGGAGCAGGTTTTAAAGTTGATCTCCTTTCTTAAAAATCAGAACATTTTTTTTCTTTTTCTTTCTTTCTTAAAAAATTCAAATTTTAGTTGAGAATTCCTAAATTTGATTAAAAATTCGTCTTTTTTGGTAGTAAATTAATCCTTTTTTAATTAAAATGCATCTTTTTTAGTTGAAAAAAAACTTTTTGGTTGCGAATCATTCTTCAAAATTAGAAATTTTTTTCTTTCTTTCTTAGAAATTCAAATTTATAGTTAAAATTATTGAATTTTATTGATACTTAATTTTTTTGTAGTAAATTAATCTTCAGCTTAGAAATTTATGCTTTTTAGTTAAAAATTCCATTTTTTGGTTAATAATTCTTAATTTTTTTTGAATAATACGTTTTTTTGGTAGAAAATTCATGTTTTTGTTTGAAAAAAATATATATTTTTTAAATTGTACTATTTAATTAAGAATTTTTTAATTGAAAATTAATCTGTTTTACTTGAAAATTCAACTTTTGGTGCAAGAATTCGAATATTTTATTGAAAAAAGTATTTTTTTGTTGTAAATTATTCTTTTTGTTTATAAATTCACCTTTTTTAGTTGAAAATTCAACTCTTTGGTTAAAAATTATTGAACTTTGTTAAAAATTATACATTTATTTTCTTTTCCCTTCTTTCTTAAAAGCTCAACTTTTTGGTTGAAAATTCT
Source organism: Druon quercuslanigerum (assembly GCA_010014905.2). Lineage (NCBI taxonomy): Eukaryota > Metazoa > Arthropoda > Insecta > Hymenoptera > Cynipidae > Druon > Druon quercuslanigerum. Next base: position 3,957 of record JAAAKG020144890.1, read on the forward strand.
TGAATTATATCGACTATTTGTTTTTTTTGTTGTAATAAATAAATCTTCTTCTGTAAAAATTCACGTTTTTTAATTGAAAATTCAAATTTTTGGTTGAGAATTCTTGAATTTTGTTAAACATACGTTTTTTTCGGTAGAAAATTAATCTTTTTGTTTAAAAATTTAACAACTAGGTCCTAAAGTTCAGCTAGTTTCTTAAGAATATATTTTTTGTTTGAAAATCGAACTGTTTTGTTGAAAATTCCTTTTTTTCGGTGGAAAAATTACTTTGGTTGTTGTAAATCTACCTAATCAATTTTTGGTTGAAAATAGTTATTTTTTAATTAAAAATTCAACTTTTGGTTAAAATCGAACTATTTGATTAAAAAATTTCTTTTATGTTGAAAATTAATCTAGTTTAGTTGAAAATTCGAGTTTAAGGTTGAGATTTCTTTTATTTTATTGACAATTCGTCTTTTTTGGTACAAACATTAATAATTTTAGATGTTAATTTTTGTTTGTATACTGGCCTATATGAATATTATTAAAATATTGATAAATCTTAAGATTGTGAAAAAAATTTGCACATTTTAATCATATTTATATAGACCAGTAGACAAACAAAAATTAACATCTCAAATTAATAATAAATATTCCCTGGTAAACAAACCTAAGATGAACAATATAAACATTGATAACTTAAAGTTTTTTGAAAAACTACTACTTAAACTTTATTTAATAAAGATTTAAGTAATGTTATTTTAAATAAAAACACGTGTTTATAAGTGTTAATCACTCGGATGCTTCAGATGAAAATAAATTTTAGTTGGCTGTCACATGTTGTTGGTGCAGGCATTCGCCTCTTTACTAAAGTATAATTTAGTACACACAAACTTTCAAAGATGGCACTGCATCATTTATACTGCAGCGCCATCTTCTTTTATCTTAATCAGAAACTAACTAAAGCCTGGTTCAAACATAAGATTAGGACCTAACTAGAAGCATCGCTTTTGTTGTCACAAGAAATAAAACATCTAAGCAGTGCCTCAGAGGGTCCTGATTAGAAATTACTATTCCAATTGTTCTAGGGAGATTCTGACTACTACCCTAATTGAAATGGGGACAGATGAAGCGGTTTCTATATGGGTCGTTTCCCTTTTGGAAACTGGAATGAAAGCACTTTTTTCTAAACGCTGAATGCAGGCACTCGAATTTCGTACTTACTTTTACGCTTGCGGTATGTGCCAGACTAATAATGTGTTTGAGAAAGGTATAATTGATGCAGAGTCTGGATTGCATTGCCCTTAGAGTTTGGAACTGGGTGGAGAAAATATAGGTTGTCTTCTGGTGGGTCGACCATGGCAAGCATGGTCGCCCGCGGTGCAACACGTAGATGATATATTCCTCGCAACTGCAGCTGCAGCTGCTCTCGGCACCAAGAGAAGATTCGCGGCTATTCGAGAAGTCTGACTGAATCTCAAAAACGATTTGTTAAAGACAAAGAGTGGACAACACTGGTCTTCTGTGTACCAATAAATTCGTGTATCTTCTTTTCGAGTCGACAAATTTGTTGGGAACGGATGTCGTCATTTAGCATCCTCACTATATCTCCTTGACCCGATGGCAAACATGTCCATTTAATTCAATTCTAATTCAGACCTTTTATCAAAATTTATTTTCTTTTGCATATTGTAGGATACAACTGTTCTTTTGTTATCTGGAAAAGACAGAGAATATTATTGGTCACGAAGTGTCAGGGATTTTGAAAACAAAAATCTTGCAAAAGTCTATGATTGTAATCATATTCTAAAATCAGAGATTAGGAGCTTTAGAAAAACAGTTACAAGCGGGAATATTCTGGAAGATCAAGCAGGCCCCTAGCAGCATTTGAGAGTGTAATTTAGAGCCATCAATATTTATAAATTATACTCATACTATTGAGCATAATTCATGCCTGAACTTAACCTCCAGGCACTTTTGACCTAGTCTGGGGGAACCGCCTTCAAAATATGCGATCTATTCTTTAGGAAAAAGAAAGAACGAAAGCACAATTTATCAAATTGTGTGTTCGACCATGCAGAAATATAACATTATACAATAAATATTAAAATGGAAGGAGTGAAGAGAAAAATGGATTTCAAGTAGTTTCAACAGAAAGAGAAAAAACATGCCTGATAATTATGATCTGTCGTTAAAGAAAAGAAATCTGCACTTTCGCGGACTGTCCTAACTCGATCTAATTAGCTTTTCCCTTGTAGTCTAATGCAAGCCATAACTGCTTATTTTGCTTCCTGCAATTTTGTAATTGATATATCTCATAATTGAATGCATTACGGCCAGAGAATTCTTACTGATATTCCAGAAACACTTTTTGTTTCCTGAAAGCAGGAAGAGAAAGCAACAATAGATTTGTAAAAAGTTGGAAGTTGAGAATATCTCAAAAAGTGCAGAGGTTATTAGAAGTAAAGTTCAGAAAATTACTTCCTTAAATTACCATTCGTAATTTGGAAGCATAGTGCTGCTTGTACGGAGTGTCTTATTTTAAAACTGAAAGACGAATTTTCAACGAAAATCATAAATATTTAACTGCAATACTTGAATTTTTAACCGAAAAGAAGAATCTTTAAACAAGAAGATGAACTTCCACAGAAAAATCTAATTTAAAAAAAAAATTGGTAATTAAATTGCAATATATGCATTTTTAATGCAATAGTTGCATTTTCAATTAAAAAAGACGGAATTTTATCTAAATTGTTGAGCTTTGAACAATGAAAGATCTGTTTTCAACGAAAAGTGGAGATTCAAATTATCAGTTCCAGGAATTAATTTTCAACCAACTCATGCATTTTTAACTAAAATGATAAAACTTCAACTGGAACAGTTTAATTTTATACCAGAAATATGAATTTTCAACCGTAAAGATTAGGTTTCTACCAAAAAGGCGAATTTTTCAAAGAAGTCCTAAAAATTTTTTTTAAAACATGCAACAAAGTAATTACATTTCCATACAAAGATGAATTATTAAATTAAAATGCCGAAAATTATTAAAATGCATGGGTAAAGGGTAAAGAAAACATTATTTTTATGATTAAATACAAATACACTTTTCATAAAGTGCCAATAATAGTTTTACAAGGTAAACATTAAATTTTTATTATTGACATGTAAATATTCTTAACTGCGAATATAGTAAATTTTAATTTAATTTTATTGATATTTATAATGATTATTAAAATTAACGGTTAATGGAACTAAATAATAAACATTTATATTTCTTTTTAAAACTAGAAAATAATTTACTTTGTTTTGTTTTAAGACGTTTATAAAATTAATATACCGCCACACTAAATCTTTATTTTCCCGGAAAACAATTTTTTTCATGAATTTTTTTAAATTCTTATTCAGCCACCTTATATCTCGGCAGAAAGTTTTTAAATATTTTTAAAACTCGAAAAACAGATTTTCAATCGTTATCCAAAACTGATTTCCAAAAAACGGTATGTTAGAACCTCCAAATTCTTAAAATATTTATAATAATTGATATAAATTGATATAAAAACTGTTGCAAATATTGAAATTGGTTTATTTTTTTTAATGCATCACTTTTCATTTTTGTATAAAACTAAAAATTATCTTTAAATAGTGACTTTTATTTTTACAGAAGGCTATTTGGCTCTTCTGAAAAATTTCGATTTTGTTTTGGTTATCTAGTTCTCTACTGCAACTTTTCTAATAACAATTTACATATTTTCGATAACATTTTTACTTTATATCTCGTCGAAATTAAATTTTTTTTAGTACAACACTTTTTTGTCAACTATTTTCAAAGTAAATAAAAAAGTTTGCGATCCTTAGAAACAACTATATTGAATTTGAACTGTTTTTAAATTTTTTGATAGCCCTTTAATAAATTATTTTATAATTATTAATTGAAAATTCATGTTACCAATAATTTGCGCTTTTTATAGAAAAAAAAACAGTTTTCTTACATATTTTTGACTCAATATTTCGTTAAAATAACAAAAATTCTAATAATTCTCATTTTTTTGTCAATTATTTTCAAAGTAAACAAAAAAGATTGCGATCTTTAAAAACAAGTGTAGTAAATTAAAATATTTTTTTATGTTTTCCTAATATTAATTGAAAATTCATATGTTATCAGTAATTGCTTTTTTTACAGAAAAAAAAAAGTTTAACTGCGTATTTTCGAAGACATTTTTACTAAAATACAAAATTTTTCTTGTAGTTTAACACTTTCTTGTCAATTATTTGCAAAGTATACAAAAAAATGTGATGTTTAAAAATAATTGTAAGAAACTAAAACTGTTTTTACATTTTTTGAAGTATCTTTTCCAAGTATCGGATGCTCCGTAAGAATATCCTCACAACCGCAATGCTTTGCACAAATTACATGACCTGCCTTTAGTTCAAAATTAGCTCTCGAAATAGCTTTTTGCCAGTTCTTTATTATTTTATTGTCATTTGGTACAGTGAAAACTTGCACTTTTTCGAAGCAATTCGCGTCACCAGATTTGCATCCAAAAACAACACACTTATATCCCATCATTTTTGTTCATTACAAAAAACCTTGATAAATTTTTAGTCTAAAAGCTTTAAAACTTAATTGTAATCTAATCTTACATTTATAACACTTTACTCATGCATTTGAATTTTTGTTGGCCTAAAAGTACAGCCAGTGCCAAAACGGGGGTGAAGGTACATGTTAAATAGTGGAAACAAATTTTGGCAAGATGGCTGCTTATGGAGCGACTGATGCGCCGTGAGTGCCTCCTGGAAGAACTAAATTCAGAAAGCGAGCATGCGGGCAATTACATTTTTACCACCTTTGTCACTTTGTATATTTTTTTGTTTCGTTGATTTAGTGTACTTAAAAATTAAAGATCGAATACACCTTTTAATGAGTATCGTTTCAGTCTTATGTAGTAAGGAAAAGAAGATGTTTTCAGAGGTTTTATTGTGAAAAGAGGCTGTGGAAATATCTTCAAGCGGGTACTCGTGTCCTCTGACCTCGAGAGATGATTTTACATGTTGATTTTTCCAGATTCAGTGCTAGCACATTAATAACTTTAAAATCCACTAGAATTACAAACTGTATAACTTTAAACTACCCAGAAAAGATTCTAGATCGGCCTGGCACGGAAGTTAGATTTGTTACCGGAAGTTTCTATGCCAGCTTCACCAACGTGAGTGCCACCCTCGGCCTTCGTCAACATATCCGTCACTTTCATTTCAGACTACCACGGGGCTGGTCTCCTGCTATTTCAATATGTTTTTTTTTCAACTGAGCCAGATTGAAAAGGTTAAAAAAGATCGACACTACCGCTCGCAGTGGCGAAGATTAGCAGTAAATAGAGCGGGGAATTTAAAGTTCAAAAAAGGCAGTCTTAAAGACTCTGAATTAAAAATAAAAATATTCGTCTATATATTCTCCAAGATTAAAATATTTAATTCTCTTTAAATTTTCCTTTCAAACATGTAAGCCGCATTTTATCTTACACATTTTCTCTTATAGAAACGAAATAATTACAAGTTCCGATTTTTCTAAAAATATTTATTAAATGTATTTTAATAATTAAAAACAAGTAAATGTCCCCTACTCGGAACATTAACTAAAAATGTTCTTCGACAAGCCCCCGACTAGTGCCTGATTTTAGTGGGGGCCATGTGGGGCTATTTCTGCACGGAAAAGACTGTAAGACCCACAAAATTACTCACGCATATTTACTTTTTTATACTTTTCTTTTAATCGAGTGACAAGAATTGAGATTCAAGATGGAAATAAAAAGTTTAAGACGGTCGTTGGGGGTTTTCGATCTCGAAGATCGGGGATCGAGATCAAGCCAGGATGGAGGAACGCGTGCTGAGGAGACCGGTTAGCCTAGCGCTCGTTGCGTGCTCGAGTCGCATTACAGTCTGAATATTTCATTCATAAAATGCTGGTCGTATTCCACAAACGATATAGCGTACCTCGAGTACACGTGCACACTCTCCGTACATACCTTGGCTGCTCGCAATTACGTCCCACCGCGATACGACCTCGAAGCTGTGAATGAATCGCTTTTCCGTTATAGCTGAGATCCTTTTTTTTTACAAAAACAAACCCCATTCCTAGATTTATTATTAGGATTACTCGGATCGCTGTCGCTCGCTTACAACTCGTAATGAAAAAATATACAAGTTGTAAAAAGTCCCACTTTTCCCCTTTGATGCGTATGATACTTTTTATAATAAGTTTATGATTTCTGCTTATATTGAGCAATTTCGAAAATATCTTGATTTTAATATGGATTCAACAAATTTGAGAAATGTATGGTACATTCAAAATCACAAATAGTTTAGAAACTTTTGAATGCTTTTGACGTCTTTGAAAAATTAAAAATTTGTCGAGAGTCAACGTGGTTTTAAGTTGTCAATGAACAAAATCTTAAATTAATAAAGCTAAGAAAAAATGGCGTCCTTAGTAGAATATTAATTTGTCAAGGTCTGGAGATTCGAACCTGTTTCATTTGCGAATTACGTACCAGTAATTGCGTGCCTTCACATCGACAAAATATTTCCACCTCTAATGAATGAAGACTTGTATTCATCTCTCATTCATATTTATTCGCCCGTTAATCGAACAAGGAAAGTACACCTAAATATAAACAAAAAGTCTTATTCTCCACGCAGATAACACTTTCGAAAAAAGTAAATTAAAAAAAAATGTATTTTTTTCCTGAACAAATCAAATCAACATAAATCTTTCTTGTAACTAGAATTATTTGTAAATAAAGTTAAGGAATAAAATAAAATTTTCCAAAATAAGGAACAGTACAATAGAAAATAAATAAAAGATATAAATTTATTTTTATTTATTGCATAAAAATAATTTTAACTAACTTAAAAAGAATTACAATGAATGAATTTTTTATTTTAGTTTAAAGAATAAAATTAAGGTAGAAATAAAATTGCTTTGCTTTGTAAATATAATGATATTGTTTATCAATAGTATATTACACTACAAGGGCCGAAAGTTTGACATTCGTGCACTGCGCGCTATGATGCCCGAGGCGAAGCCGA
>JAAAKG020144891.1:0-33028 GCA_010014905.2 Druon quercuslanigerum
TTTCACCATGAAAATCGCCTAGTCGCCAATTTTCACTATCATATTCGTAATCAGCGCATCAAAATACATAAGTATACCTAGTGTGAATGATTTTGAAGGTAAACCTTAATCGGAAACGAATAATACAAACGAATTTATCTATCAAAATCCATTTAATTAATAAAACATAATCAAAAGATTTTATCCGCCTCTCTTGATTTCATAGGGCAAATCGAATAAGGGATCACATTACAATTTTAGTCGTCGTATTGATATTTGCACGTCATTCATCGCATTTACCTAACTATTTTCCAATTATGCCACTTGCTTGTTTTTTCGAAGATAATTATACGCCATATGCGAAAAAGAAGAAACTTCTAAAAAATCGTGCAAGTATTTAACATTATCAAATAAATTACGTTTAAATCGTGCGGAAATTCGTAACAAAGCATAGGAACGTAATTTCGCTTATTAGAATTGGCTAACAGTGTCCTGGAGCATATGGTATATGAAACTACTTATTGTATAGGGACATACATTAATTGAAGAAGAATGATTTTTGAACATTTAACCCCCCCCCCGTTAACAACCGTGGTTTTGCCCCCCCCCCCCCCCCCCAAGTAACGTAGCCCAAAATTATATACAAAAATAGGGTAAACAATCCTCATCTTAAGCAATACGCATCCGACGAAAAAATTTCAGGGGTAAAAACTTGTTACTTTCGAGGAGGGGAAACGATTCCGCAAAACATTACACCACCCCCAACCCCCCGGAAGGCAGAAGGTGGGGGTAACCTTAAACTTTCAAATAGGGACCTATATTTTTTAATGCAGATTAAGATTCTCCATTAAAAAATACGTAAGTTTTTTTGGACAACATTTGTCGATTCGCGTCAGATGACGATGAATTGGCGAAAAATAATATTCTTGTATATTCAATAAATGCGCTTCCAAACAAAACATAAAAAAGACTTACGGGTGGTTTGGTTGTACTGCTTACATTCATTTGGGTTTGATTTTCTGTTTTGCTTACGTTCGTTTCCACCCAAATTAAAGAAACTAAGATACTGAATATCTATAAGAATGATAATTAATTATCATATAATATAAAATAAATATAAAATATATAAAATAATATAAGAATAATATTCCACAAAAAAAACTTCTTAGAAAGAAGGAGTGGTGCATCATGCTATTTTATATATATATATAGATTCCGCATTTGCGAGCTCGTATTTCTTATACTTTTTGTGCGCACTTCGGATAAAGCATCTTCTTGGCAGTCACAGTGACACATCATGAATACAAAATACGGAAGTGACTTCTCGTAGTATTATCGATAATATCGTGAATGGTTATCCTATCTAAGCAACATTCAACATGATACTCGAGAGCCATCTGCAAATGATTTAAAAGCCATTCCTCGATGAAGAACGACTTTAGATTTTATACCGAAATCGTACGCTACGTTTATTTTTCAGCTGTAAACTGCATTCCCTATGATATTTCGTAGAAGCTATAAACCATAATTTCTACATATGTATCTGATTCACAAAATGAGAAAATAATATATAGACTTATTCATCTCTGCTTTAGTAGGTATTTTCTTTAAAAAAAAAAACAGAATTTCCCCACGTTGTACTGTCCTTGTTTAATTTAAAATAGAATCATCGAATTCTTAGAATTAATAAGAATATAGTAGACCAGGAACCTAAATAAAATATTTTAAAAAATGACCAAAATACTACAAGGATTTGAAACATACCCTAAGGAGAAAACGCTGCATATACATTAATAATATATTTGAATTTAAGTCTCTGTGGAGAGTTAAAAAATATATAAATTATAGGTAAACATATTTTTTAATATTATCGATGTTTTGGTGTGATTTATCTATTTAAATTTTCTTTATGAATTGGCAATATATTTAATAGTACTATCAACCAATGGATTGGATAACAAAAACATGTAAAAATAATATTAGCAATTACACTGGGTAACAAAATTTTATAAAATTTGTGTTTATTCGATTTTTATAGCATTTCTTTACGTGTTTTGAAGTGTTGATTCTGGAACTAACCTTCTTTTTTTTATATCATCGCTTTTTTTTTGAGAAGTCATATTGCGTACATGCCAAAACGTAAAAAAACAGAAGGTCATTTTCGAAAAAATATGGCCATGGTACATGCATCAGCCTCCAATTTCAGCTTTATTAGAAACCTTTGGCATTTTGCTTTGTTTATTGCTCTTTATTGAAATGCTTTTCGAAATTGTTCTTGTTTAACTTTTAAGCCTAGGAAACTTTAAATGAATTAACCTAAACATGCAATATATAGCATTTCAATTGTACAATTTTGCAATGGGAGAATAGTTCCATTTTTTTCGAAACTGAAAAGTGCACACTAAGTTGAACTTCCAATCAGGTTCATTTCCTTGTTTTGTTCCTGCACATTTTTTTATTTCTAGGTTAGATCTGGCTTGCGGAGAATTGAATTATACATCATTTTTGAAACTCAAAAAAATTAAAGGGATCGTAAAACGAGCTGCGGTCTGCGGAGAATCTAAAACAAATTACACAATTGCAGAAAACTTGCCTGAAACACGATCTGTGAACGGAAACACAACCATATTGCGGTAAATTGAGACGCAACAAATATATAAATTACATTGTTACAGTCTTTGTTACAAAAGTCGGTCTAAAAAAATTATCTATCAAGAAGCAGTAACTGTACACGTACGATAAGCGCCCGTTCACCACCCTGGATTTTTATTTCTAAATATTAAAAAACACAAACAATTTACAAATCCACAATAATCATTTTTTAAATATGTAGTTTTTGAAAATTTTTTGAAATTATTTAAACTGATTTAATAAATAAAACATAATAGAATATTGGTTGTTACATTTATTTCCGTAATGATGAAATATCCTTTTTTACGCGCTATTGTGAAGCTATGAAGAAATAAATTACACTTCACAATCAACGGAAAATATATTAGGCTAAAGTTCTGTAGAACTTAAAAACCTTTAAAAAGTAAGACATGTGAAATAAAGATTTTTTTAACAAAGGAACAATTATTTTAAATAATATTAACGCGAAACGTTTCTTTATGACAATATAAATATTTTAGGGTGTCCTCTAGAAACAAAACTTAATTTTTATGTCATTAAAATTAAAAAATTAAAACTTTCAAGTCTGAAAATTTCTTTAATTTAAGTATTAAATATTGAAGTACAAAATCAAAATATCAGAACTTTTTTTTACCCGATTGAGAGAGGACATTTTTTATTTTCCAACATTTTTCTTATGATGAAAGGGTAGAATTTTTTATTTTCAGCCTTTCTCTGAATCGGAAGGGGACCATTTTTTATTTTTAACGTCTCTATTCAAATGGAAAGGCAAAGATCTTGGTAAATAATTTGTTTATGAATTGAAAAGGGGAATGTTTATTTTCAGTTTGTTTCCGTATTTTTCACATTTTGCTTAAGATAAAAAGAGTTACATTTTTTATTTTCAATTAGTTTCTGGATTGGAAGAGGCACATTTTTTATTTTTTAAATTTTATTGAATTGCAAGGAAGTAAATTTTGGTTTTTAATCTTTTACTGAATTAGAAGAGGGAATTTTTTTTAAACGTTGTTAATGAGTTAAATGGGGTCCAATTGTGCAACTTTGAATACCTAGTTTTAAAACAGTTTTATTTTGATTTATTTAAATGTATTTTCCCTTTTAAAATTGGGAACCTTAATAATTAAACACTTTTAAATCAGATGCAGTCAAATTCAAAAAAATTCTGGAAAAAGTTTAACATAGTGTATACGCTTTCCATTAATCATAGATATTATTTTAATAAATATATTTCACCTTCAAAATGATGATTTGTGAAGTAAGGGGGAGGGGGTTATTTGCAGACTGTTACATCACACATAGAGAATATAAATGTGAATACAAATTTTTTGAAATGCTTCAAAAAATGAAAATTATTGATTTTTTACAAGCCTCTAAATACTGACTTCACACTCTTTCCCTCTGTCCACTTTTCCCCCTTTTTTTAAGAATTCCTCTTTTACCCTGTTTTCCACAAAATTCCCCCTTTACTCATTTTTTCCCCTAAAAATTAATGTTAATGAATTTAAGCTTTTGAAGCTGAACATCGGAATTATAATTTTCTTCACAACGATACAAATTATTATAAGATATCTAAAGTTTACCACGAAGTATGAAGTAACATTCAAATAGATTGGATAGATTTCTCTAAAATATTGTAACAAATGAAATTTCCGTACGTAAAAATTTCAGTGTCATTTTCCAGTTTGAAACTGAAGAATTTGAAATTGGAAAGCTTTAAACTGTAATAATCATTAGAGCGTTGAAAATTATATAACTTCGAATTGAGAGCTTTAAGAATGAACGAATTCAAACTAATGCGTTAACAATTAAGCAAGTCCCAACTTTGTTTAAAATTTGAGTATTCGTAAATTACGATTTTGAAACTAAGTCATTCAAAATTAATCATTTTCAAATTTTGTATCACGCGTTTTAAAATGAACTCATTTTAATCCAAAGTACAAAATTAATTCATAAATTAAAAATTAAAAATTAAGAATTTTTATGCAAGAGGAACAATGCCATGTTTAAGAAAATGTTATAAAATGTCGAAATGAAGTATTAAGTTGTTTTAATCAAATCTTTTGGTAGGTGGAGTATTTGGTTGATTCAATCACATAATTGTGTTGAGTCAATAAAACGTTTTGCTGAACCAACCACAATTTTTTTTATTCAACCAAATTTTTATGTACATAAAAAATACAGTTTTTTTGGTTCAAGAAATTTTTCTGCGTGTGACAGGCTATGAAATTGTATATGCAGATAATCAATATTTAGACACTTAGTATGAATTTGACAAAATCGAAATTTTTAGGAGAATCTAATAAAATTTTATTATGATGTGTACTGTGTATAAGAGGATGCAGCTGCACAGAGTGCCTGAGCAAAAGGCACGCGCGAATAAATGAGAAAATTGAGCACATTAAACATATTACTGAGTTCGTAGACTCCTAGGCAGTGTATTATCTCCATTCGTTAACTTTAACTGCATCGCCGCAACTTTCTGCCCTCAACCAAAGCCAAGTTTTAAAGGAAATATAACAATTTTCCCAACACCAAGAAACTTTGTAAGATATTCAAAAAATTTACATTTAGCGAAAATTTCGTATTTTACCGTAATATTGCACTGTTTTAATTCGATTTTCAATATTTTATCAATGTAAACGTTGATTTTCTAATTATTAATTTTGCATTTTAGATTAAAACAATTGAATTTTAAGAATCATGATGCACAATTAGATTAAGAATACTTCTATTTTTTAAACGAAATTTGGATTTGTTTAATTTCTGATGCTTCAAATTTCAATTAATTATTTTAAAAGTTTTTCATTAGAAGGCATAACAATTAGAAAGTTTTTAGAATAATTCAACTTTACAAGTATACAATATTTAAAATACTTTAATTTTGAACTGTGAAAAGGCAGTAACTTTTTTTAATTTAAATAAATTCTAAAATAGATTAATTTTTTTGGCCTTGAAACTAAACTTTTTGTTTCTACAGAAGATTAAATTGGGAATGAGATTTCTTAATTTTTGGAAGTTTCCAATTTCAAATTTGATAATTTAAGATTTAAATATTGTAGATTGTTTGGTTTCAATTTTATATCTAAAACGGTGTCTGCTTTTTTCTTAAATTCGTAGATTATCAAATTATATAGCAATTTTCAGTTTACCGGAATGCTTCAAAACAAAATAAAACAAAATAAAAAACGAGACAATAATTTCTTAAATGCAAGCCTTAAAAATGAGAACATTTATTAAAAACCAGGCATTGAAAACTGAATTATTTTTTATTTGAAAGTATTCTACATTTAAAATTTCAAATTCAGTGCCTCGAATTATCATTATTTACTCGAACTTTAAAATTTGAATTTAGAATGATAGTAATCCTCGTTTTAAATTTGTACATTATTAATCGTAAATGCAATGTTTTTCGCGTGATGTGACGCACGTGTAATATTGCTAGTCCCTTTATAATTTACAAATGCATATTATTCCAATTAAAATATAAACTTAAATTGAGAATTTATTTATTAATTAATATTTGAACTATATTTCTCTATTCAAGCGATGATTTAAGTGTATCCTTATATCCTGCGTTTAAAATCAGAGTAAGTCTTACTTAGTTATTCAGAAAGCTGTAAAGATTATTGCAATCTTAAACATTGGAATCATATACAGCAATATGTTTTGTATTCTTTCAAACAAAATTTAGTATTCAATGTAATAACTTAAAATTTTTCCGGCACTATTCCGCATTTTTTAAGGTGCACAAAATTTCCGGCAAATTTCTGTTTATTCTATATTTCCCGGGTTGATAGACAACAAATTGTAACATTTATTTTTATTTTAGACTAAAAACAATTTTAATTTACTTAATGCTCTATAAGCTTGTTTATATAATTTTTTAATAAATTATCTTTTTATATTCCACATTTTTTGTATATATTTTCATATCTCCAATTGTTTGTTTGAAAATTTGAATTTTCGATTTTTTAATAGCAGTCCCGATGCTCAAAAGTTGCACGCGATTTTGTAGGTCTTCGTTAACACAATTAAAGTAAAATATATTTATGGAAAAAAAGAAAAGCTAAGCTGATGAAAAATAATTAACTACTCATCTCGAGTTTGGGGAAGACTAGACAGTTAGTTATAAAAACAGTAATTTTATTGTTAATATTAACTTATTTCCTGATGATTATTCTTCTCATAAACATGCTCAGAATTTTCTGTTGAGAACAACTTTGTTCTGTATAATCATGTATATAATTAAGTCATAATAAACAGACTGAATCTTAAACTAAATGCTAGTATTTTTGAGTATAATTGCAATAATTATGATGCCCAATAAGTTTTTCGAAGTATTTGCTTAATAAAGCAATAAAAAAAATATTGTTAAAATAGACACTTTTGATTTTGTATCCGTTTAAACAATAAATTATACACAATCAAATTTAAATATCTAGCCTTAAGTTATTCCACGCAGCATGTAACAGTGAATATTTCTGAAAAGAGAGTCAATTTATATTCCATTCTTTAACAATAGTTTCAAATATTGAACAGAAAAAAAGTAATTTTTCAAATAATTATTTCGTAGTTACAAAGATTTTGGACCTTAAATTATTAAACAAGTTCTAATCTTTTTTATCCTAGACATCTTAAACTGCTCCGTTCGCTGAATCAGTTAGATCATTAGGCGTTCGCTAAATAAACTCAGTGCGTGCTTACGTGCCTGCGAACTCGGGTTCGATCCTTGGTAGATACGGATTTTTCAATGCACTATGCGTTAACGATGTGATTAATAAAGATTATGAAAAATATATCAATGAAATACTTGCCAGTATGCTTTATATTCATATCAAAGATATAATTATTTTATTTTTGCTGATAAATAACAACTCGTTATTTTTATTTATTCATATCGGTTTGAAATTGTATAGAGAACCTGGTTTAATGCTACAAGTCCTATATGTAGTAATCTTGAAAAAACGTAGGGCCTAAATTTCGACTCAGGAACAAGTGGTAAAGTTATCTACCCGACGTATTTTCCAATTTTACGCTTTGTGAAGTAAAATAAATCTTGTGGAGAAGAAAAGTGCACTAACCTCATATGCTCTGAAGAGAAGATAGAGTTCCCTTGGCTTGGCGTCCATCGGCAAGCCGCTCACGAACAAGGTGCGCACCTGAAAAGAGAAAGAGAGAATGAGAACGATAATTGAGTTAATTAAGGTAATTGGTAGACTGCCGGGCCTGACAGAGATAAGGGAACGGTCTTCTCGGTTTGACTTGTACTTAAGCCGAATCGATAGCCAAATCCGGAATTAATAAACGGTCCCTTTTCAATCTTCCTAAAAACTCATTTCTTAATTTCCTCTCAGACAGTTAGCATTACGCTTAAGCCCAATTTGAAACAATTTTCACACAATATAGATGACTTATCATTAATTAACTGCATTACAAAATATATATCTCATACTTTCTCTTCCAGAGCTTCAACAAAAGTATAATTTCGAAATTCCCTGACTTTTTCTGACCGACTTTTATTTTTTTTTGTCTGTTATCAATTATGCTTTCAGGTATAAAAACAACCTTACATCTAGGAGATGACTGCAAAACAGCTTTCTTTCTAAATTAATCCTAAGTGACAATATACAGATTGGAAGATCTAACGCAAGAAAAATGTTTGATGAAGAAAATAAATCTACATACATTACATCTTAGAGGTACTTTATTTAAAAAAATATATAGATGATTTTTCATCTTTTAACCAAATAGTTGACTTTTTAACCAAAAAGATTAATTTTCTACCAAGAAAGGCGAATTTTTAACGAAACACAAGAATTTTCAAATAAAAAAGATAAATATTAGGTTAAAAAATTAATTTTCACCCAAAAATAACGAATTTTCAATACAATATATAAATTTTTAACCAAATAATTCTATTTTTAATTAAACAACACATTTGAACTTATTTTATTATTATTATTACACCATTAAGCCGTTTCCCTTTCGGGGTAGGCGTGACTCACTCGTTGTTCCTTACACTCGTAGTGTGAGGAAGGGGTTATATAATTTTTAGATTGATCTAGAAATCTCATGCTATTTATTTAAATAACAATCTCTCTAGCAATCAATCCAAGTGAAGATTCTCACAAAGTCATCCTGTGAGGTTCCCCACTTGGGTCCATTAGTGTCCAAGGTCTATGGTTTTAGGTGAACTTGAAGTAGAATAATTAAATTTTCGGTTAACACAATTAATTTCAACAAAATAAAATGAATTTTCAACAAAACAGTTTGATTATTAACCAAACAGATCATTTTTCAACCCAAATTAAATACCTAAACAAAGTAATTTCCATCCAAATAGCACAATTTTCAACTCAAAAGGAAAAAAAAGAAATTTTCCTTTAAAAAAGATAAATTTTCAGCTTAGAAGATTAATTTTCTACCCAAAAAGATGGATTTTTAACAAAATGCATGAAGTTTCAACCAAATAGTTAAATTTTCAACAAAAAAAAGGTTTTAAACTAAAGTGAATATAATAGTTGATATTTTTAACAAAAAGGACCTCAATTTTCATTAAAAAAACGTTGAATTCAACTATGAAAGACGATATTCTAACAAAATAGTTGAATTTTCTACATCACGTCATAAAGACAAATTTACTAGAAAGCAGTTACACATTTTCAAATTAAAATATGATTTTTTTACAAAAAAGTTCACTTTCAACAAAGAAATATTTGGCAGTCAACAACGAAAAAAATTTCATCCAAAATATTGAATTTCTATGCCAAAAAGGCAAATTTTTTAGAACTTAATTGAATTTTGAAACTATAAATATGCATTTTTAATAAAACAGTTTATTCTGAACCAGATAGTTAAATTTTCTTTTGAAACAAATGAATTTTCAACGCAAAAATATGAATTTTCAATCAAATTTCTGATATTCCCTGACTAGTATTAGATTCCTCGACTATGCAGAATCCCTTGACCTGTAGCAAGCTTTTCTTTAACTATTCACATCATTTAAATGTTAAATTAAATTAACCTTAGACCTTAAAAAATGGATTTAAATTTTAAAGAGGAAATAAAACAGATTTTCAAATCAACGTGGTTTAAATTTCGCTCAATTGAATCTGAAATAGACGACGGAATCTATATTACGTGAAATTTAACTACCCTTTTTCGGCGGATATTAAAAGATTTGCGATATCCTAATATTTTTTAATCTAAATGTAAAGAACTCGAGGAAGCCCCACAGGACGAAATCAATCTTATCAACATTCCCTCTGTATCATTTTCTCCCTACCTCTTACGTTTATAATCCAATTAGAGGTTTATATTTTATTCCAAATTTATCTCAACATTTTTTTAAATACGCAATAAGACTTTGAGTTATTATATCACAGAAAACATTTAAACAAGTTCTTACAATTTCACTTTCATTTTAATGATTTAAAAGTTTCTCAAATTCAAAAATTTGTAGGTTTATTTACCCTGAGTTATTGAATTCCAAAATCAGGACCTGGGCCTTCTCTGCAGATAAAAAATTTACTTAATTTCTTGTGATTTGTTAAATCCTACATGTAAAGTTGCTAGAAGTGCTTACATATGCATGTGCAAGTCGCCGTATCAACAACTTCAGTAGTGTTTATAGCTCGATCGATGGGAATTATACAATTGATACACGTCCTGAATTCAAATTTAGTTACCTCGCATTTGATATTTCCCAGTTTAACTGACATCCATCAACAAAAATTTATTCAAAATTATGATGGGAATTAATATTTCGATCCAGTCGATCAAACTATTTCAGTCGAAAACCAAGCTGTAGAAAACTCACTGGCGAAAGAGTTTTATCTTTTGAAATTTAATAATAATTTTAAATGCAGGCTTTTTTCCACTTTTTACATCGACCATGTCTCACTAAGGCCAAGTGTTTCTCTGGTCTTTACAGCGAGACAAGAGAGGCTTTAAGAGTTTACTATTATGCATGTTAACACTTGAAGTCAGCGATTCGAAGTTCAGATTTACAACGCGTCAGCAGAAAAAAAGAATCGGACATTTGTTCAAGTCTCTCCACGGCGCTAAAACTCATCAACTTGTACCATTTTTCATTAAAAAAAATAATACTTTACTATTTGCTCTTATTTTTTATCAGTTCTTTATAACCTGCATTTTGAACTCTTATTTTTACCAACTCTAGACTCATTTCATAGTAAGTTTTTTTTCAAACCTTATTTGTTGATTTAATTAAGAATCACAAAATAGAAAGTTTACTGAAATTAAATACCCACATATTTAACATTGAAGAACACACTGGATCAATTTGACCCACAAACAAATTTTCAAACGAGGAATTTTTGAACGAAATTTGTAAATTGGACGGTCTCTCTTAGGCTCTGGTAATATAGTTCGAGATAACAACTGTAGTTTCTAACACTTGCTATAGTGTGCAGAGTGGTCAGCCGCCGTTAAGAAGTGTTTGATCCGTGATCGAAAAAATTTGTGTGTTCTCGGCGGGTTAACAGAAGTAGGAACCTGATTTGTACTTGTCTTACGCGAGAGGCTTTTCTACTTAATGCCTGACCAATATCATCTATCTACTGAAACAAGTGGTCCACCCGCTGATGAATCTCCAGATTTGGAGCATTGAATTTATGTTATTGGCGTTTAAAATCATAAAATTACATCAATTTTTTTATGAAAATAAAATAACAGCTACAAATTAAAAAAATCAAGTTGAATAAAAATCGTTAGATTTTTAAATTTAGAATCCGCTAATTTAAATTTGAACCAATTAAAGAAAGCCAGATTGAAACTTTAACAATTCAATAATTTTTTAATACTTTGAAAAATTTAAATTTTAAACTTCTTAATTTCGAATGCCTTACATTAAATTCTGAAAATCACTCAGCTTAAACTTATATAATTTTCAGATAAAACCTTTCATTTTTTTAGTGTTTACTTCAACAAAAGCAGGGTTTACGTGTACCAAATTTTAAATACGAAATAGTCGGATTTTCCGGTACCAGTAACAGGAACTGGAAAAAGGAACATTCATACAGAGATTCTGGTACAAATAGACGGATTTTTAGGTACATGTATAGACACTGCTTTAAAAAGGATGATTTAAAATTAAATTTTTAAAAATTTGAAAGTCATTTACTTTGAAATTGTTAATTTCTAATGGTATTCAATTAACAATGGAAGTATCTTGTGCTTAAATTTGAAATTTTAAAATATTAAATCTCAAAATAGTCCTCGAATTTCAAATTTTTAGCTCTGAGGGCATAAATTCGGACATTTTAATTTTATAACATCTAATCTGTGACTTTTCAATTTCCGATGTGTTGATACTTTTATTTTTGTATCCTCGCATTCAGAAAGTGATTAGCTTTTAACAAAATTTTTTGTGATTCAACTATGGTATGGAATCTGCTTATTATATGGACAATATAATATTTGGTGGACCCGACAGAATATTTTGGTTGTTTTTAAGTTATTTTTTGGTAGATAGAATATTTGGTAGATACAACCAAAACATTGGTGTAAGTACATTACAATTTTTATTTATATCCAAGAAAAATATTTTATTTCCTTTTTTTCAAGCCAAAATTTGTTCTCAGTGTATGATTACCAGTTTTTAAATTATTACTTAAACCTACCAGTCACATTATAATATTTTATTGCAATAATGTTGTAATTTAATTGTTACCAATTGTCATAAATCGTATGTTTCGAAAAATAGTAATGGCTATAGGCTATGAAGAATATTTACTCCCAAGGTAAAAAGATAATTCCGAGAGTGTTTTGTTTCAAGCCTTGAATAAAGATAGGAGATAAATTTCTAGTAACTTATATATGCAAAAGGAAGAAGGGTGAGGGCGAAACGTTCCAGCTAAGTAAATACATCACTTGTGGGTGTTTCAGGCGTAATATGTGTGCATAATACACATGTGCACACGATATTTGCGTCAAGCCCGTGTTGTTGAAAACAAGCCGGTGTTCATCGATGCTGAGCTCCGGTATTTTATTTAGTTTCAAGCGGAACCACGGTTTTCGCTCTTCTATTCTTTCCCGACCGACACTCTGTTGCTTCCTAATTCCTTTTTCGATTTTCAATCCCACTAGACCAGAAACTGGAACATTCTCCTCAAATTGCTCTCTAAATCCGGTTCTTATTCTTGCAATTCTATTTTATTTACTAATTCCATCAGTACGTGATTCAAAGCAATTTTCAGATCAAGTTTTGATAAAAACTGTTTACCATATTTGTCTTCCTTTTACTATTATTTTTAACACTCACATGTTAATCATTTTTATTTACATTTACGTATGGATTACTCATACTTGCTATGTAACCACGCATATTAAATTTTCTACCAACGGGCGAATTTTTATTAGAAGTGCTCGCATTAGCCTGGCCATTTGGCTAAGGGAGAGGAAATCTGCAGAAAAACTATCACGAGCGCAGCCACTTAACGACAGTAAAGTTTGAGTATGAACATTCAATGACATCGGGATCAAAACTTTTTTCACTCTTCACTTTCTAAAAAATCATGTCATTTTAACCAAATAGATTATTTTCAAAAAAATAATTAAATTTTTAAAAGTTGATTGTTTAACCATATAGTTGAATTTTCAATCTATAAAGATAAAATTTGAACCTACTGGTTCAAATTGAATGGTTGCTATTAAACTTCAAGCAGTCAAAAATAGTTGCATTTTTATTCAAATAAATGAATTTTCCAGACTAGAAGGCGAACTTTTCAGAACACAGTTGAATTTTCAATCCAAAAGGACGAATTTTCTATCCTAAAAGACGAATGTTGATAAAAACTGTTACATTTTCAACAAAAAAGATGATTTTTGAACCAAATAGTTGCATTTAAAAAAAAATTAAAACAAAAAAGTTGAATAATCAGAAAAAGAATGCATTTTAACAAAAAGAAGTTCAACTTTTTTCCAATTACGTGAATTCTCAAACCAAAAAGATGAATTTTCTAACCAAAATATGATTTTTTCACAAAATAGTTGCATTTTTAGCGAACAAAATAAATAAATTTTCGACCAAATAGTTAAAATTTTAACAAAAAACTATCCATTTTTAACAAAAAAATGCAATAGTAAATTTAAAAAAATAAAAAATTTTCTGAAGATAGTTAAATCTTCAACTATGCAGTTCAATTTATAACTAAAAAGATTCATTTTAAATTAAAAAATTATTAGTAGAATTTTTGAGTAAAAATGATCAATTTTTAACTAAAAATGGAATAGTTAAACTTTCAGTTAAAAAATTAACTTTCAACAAAAAATGGATTTGATTTTTTAACTGGATGCAATGAACTCATTTTGCGTTTATGCAAGAAAAACAAGAAAAAGTGTGAGGAATTCTAAAAAAAATGAAGTAAATAGAGGAATAGGGTAAAGAGTGTGAAGTCTGTATTTGGATGCTTTACTTCTAAAGTAAAATTACAAAATTTAATTTTTTTTTAATTTCAATGTTGAACTGTTTAATTAAATATCTCAGTTAATAAAATCCGCATTGAAAAAGGCATGTTAATAGAGTGAGAGTGACCTCATTTGACCTGAAACTATAGCACAGAGGTCAGTTTGCTCACTTGCTTATAAAGTCGAAGACCTAAGCTCCATATTTAGATGTGGAAGTACTACCTGCGGTGGATGAGGGGGAAAAGACGGAAGAAAGGACGTAAAAGATGCAATCGTGAATCGGAATAGGTCGAAATGCATGTGAGAATCGTTCACATGGCGTGGCGCATCAACGTACGTGCACTACGGCGTATATTACAATTGGTTTGACCTCGCACGCTTTTATTATTGATACCTATATAGTGGTGCTGTCTTTGCACCAAGACCAGGGACGTGTCAGTAATTATACTAATCCATACCCAAGACCCAGTCCGATCCAGTCTCATTTTTTCCAGTGACTTTACACATTTCCATTAATATTCAACACGTTAAATTTTAATGGACACAAATTTTGTTGAAGTTACATTTTTGTATTTTACGTTCTGATTGTGATTATTTTGTTGAAACAACTAAAATCATATTTTATGACGACTTCTAAATTGACAATCCAGGAGTATGAGGACACCTAAAAAACTATAGCAATTAAAAATATCCGCTTACTTATCGCAGGATATCTCACAGAAAAAAATGAGCCCTATTTGAAATATTATTGATAAATAGATATACTGAGTTATTGATAAAAAGAGTGGTCTAATTTCCGACTTTTTTCATTTTTCATGATTCCACTTAAATTGCTGGCAAAATTGATGAAATCAATTGTAAAAATTTTAAATTCACGCAAAATGAACCTTGAAATCTGTTCTTTAAACTGAACCCAAGAAACTGTTAAAATGTGCACTGATTCTCAAATTGTCATAAGTGTTTTTTTCAATGCACAGAATATATAGATAGAAAAGACTGCAGTCAATTTCCGTCTTGCGTACACCTCTACAGTTATTATGAAAATTCGAGAACCACTGCAAATTTTTAAAGTTTCTTGGGCTCATATTAAAGAAAAGGTTTCAAAGTTAATCTTGAGTAACTTTAAAATTTTGACTATTAATAACCTAGATTTTTCCAGGAGTTGAAGTCGAATCATTAAAATTGGTAAAATTCAGCAATTAGGCCGCACTTTTTCACTCAATAACTCAGAATAGCTATTTCTGAGTAATATTTCGAATAGGACTAATTGGACACGGAATTTAATAAGCTTTACGCTTGTCAATTCTTATTTGTAAATAATTCTACTTTATTTTTTTTCTGTGAGATACCCTGCGAGATGTGAATGCATATTTTTAATTGCTAGTGTTTTAAGTGTCCTAATACTCCTGGACGGCACTGTATTTTATGTCTTAAATCACTCGTTGATAAAAAATTAAAAACTGATTTTAAAATACTTACTTTTCCTAAAAATATATTTTAGTGAATTTTATAAAGAATAATAAGTAGCAGACAAATTGAAGTTAAAAATGAAAACCCTGGAAAAATGATTCTACGCCACTGGAAAAATCTATAGTACAGACACACCGGCGACGTTGAGTCTGCCTGGCGTTGGAACGAGGGAACCGAGCACAGCACGCCGATCACTTATTCATGTACCAAGAAATGATTCCGGCCTTCTCCGCTCGACCAAGCAATGTGAGCCACAGTCGCATATGTTGTGGGTGTTACGATCTGAATTAAATGCCCGACATTCACATAAAACCGATAAACTGCGACCACTTTATTCCCCTCATATAAAAAGAAGGAAAAAAGAAGAAAAAAAACTGCTCCACTTTTTATCAGAAACTATTCCGCTTCGATCTAATTTTAATTCGTTGAAATTCATTGAGCTAGATAATAATCTCCAAAGAGCAATTCCGAAACCTCTCTACTGCATGTGGTTTATTTTAATTTACTTGATCAGAAGCCTCTTTAGACACATGGAAAGGCATCCACCGCCATTCGCAAAGGACAAGGAGCGGCCGTTTAACAAAAACTTTTCATATACTTGACCATAGGAATAAAAATTACAAAGTTTTGTTAAATTAGTTTGTGTGATATTCTAAAATCTGGACTAATTTATATAATTGTATTGCTGTGTCATTGTAACTAAATTAGCTATTGCAGCCATTGGAAATAAAGTAGGTTCTTGATCAATTGATCATACGCGGCATCCGCCCTAATAGGGCAGGAAAAAGCGTTGGCGTACAAAAAAGAATCGTAAATTTAAAAAAATCACTGCACTTAATTTAATTAATAAACCTTTAAGCGATACTGGGTAGGAAAGTATAGGACCGATTCGTTATTCGTAAACTTTAGATAAGGGAGGTTAATATAAATAGATTAAAAATTTGTATTGTTTAGTAGTTCAAATAAATATAAATTCTGCTTAGAATCCCTTCAAAAATTAATGTCCTACATCCCCTTATCAGAGAAATGTCCTCTTGTGTCAAAAGGATGTTTCTTGACACAAATGGAAGTTCCCCTTAAGCTTAAGGTTAAGAGGATTTTCATTTATCCCATAATTCTGTTTGTGTAAAAATGATTTTCACTTGGTCATAGCAGATTCTAAGGAAATGGCTGGAATTGTAGGCGCTGAAGTAAATTTTGACCATGAAAATGCTGATTAGGTAATAGATGATCCAAGTAAAAAATTGTGTGTGACCTGTTTTCACCACACCATCGATACAATTATTGTTTACATAAAAGAACAGTTTCAGATTCTCGATGAATCTAATAGTTGCTTGGGATTCTTATAAACCATATCTGAACTTCTGATCAAGCGATGAGGAATCTTTGCTGTGGAATTTTAAAGATTTTCAACTGACTTTTATTACTGGAAATTAGCGCAACATCGATGACACAGTTTTGCGAGATGAGCTTAATGAACTTCTACTGGTCATTACTCAGAAATTGTTATCCATTGAAATATTGAATTACATCCACGAAATCTGCCTGGAGTATGTTTATCGAAACACTCATGTTGCTATGCAAATCATCCGTTTCCATCGCAAGTGCTGAAAGACTATTTTCCATTTTGAAGATACTAAATATTATCTACGTTACCAAACATAATGGGGGAATACCAGCTTTAGCTCCTATAGATATAAAGCAGTTTTTGTGAAATAAGTATTTCTTTAGATAACATAGAGATCTGCTTCATATGATTACTTTCACTCGAAAAACGATTACGATAAAACGTAATATATTATTAAACTACTAATGTAATCATAAATTATTTATTATGGAAATAAAATGTTGCTTTGGAAATGGAAGAATTTTAAAACCAAGAATGATAGGGACGATGAATTGAAATTTACCTCCGGGCGACCAACAGTTCAAAGCGGCCCCTGTACTTGATTTACTCAGCAATCAATTGGCGCAGAAACATTAAAAATGTTAGCACTACCGGTTTTCAATTAGTCCCATTTTTAAATAGAAACTAATACTAATAAATTAAAATGCAATGTTGACACAATGCCTTTAACTTTAAAAGCAAATTTTAAAGTATAGCTTTTCATTATCATAAATCAAAGAAGATTTACGATCAAGAGTGCGTTGTTTCAATTTTCATTTATTTTTTGCATATCCTGGTATAATGTGAGAACAGTAGAAAAAGTAATAGTTTAGTGTGGCAGAGTTTAAACGAGGATTTATTCTATAATATTGTGGTTATTTTACGAGGTAATTTTTGAAGCTACTTTGTTAGAAACAAACACCTTCTAAGCAGGCTTGATCGAATTCGACATGCGCACTCGCAGATCGAAAGGTTGTCATAGCAATGCTGTAGACGTACCTTTCGTTAAATGACTATTTCATTGATCGATTAGTTGTTTACGAGATTTTGCGCAATCGAATTTTGCTGTTGCTCCAATAAAAAGATTTAAAAAAAAATGTTATCTCAAGTTATGTTAAATCAGCATATTTTTGATTAAAATAACCAAATTTTCTTATTGTTTCGTTAACACAACTAATTCAAATTCCAATTGGTATTTGTGCAACGAAATTATTTTTTGGCACAACAAAAAGATAGCCCATTTGGTTGGGACAGGGAAAAATTGTATGCACAAATACCAAAAAAAAAGCCTTTCTGTTGATTTAACAAAGCAGTATTCTCAGTGTGTCTTGAGCTCAAAATTATATTTGTGGGTATCTCATGGAATCAATTGAAATTGTACCAATAGATTTTCAGATATTCCGGTAAATCAGGTATGGACATATGGCTAATTTACCGAAATCCAGTTTCGATGTTTGTGCGAGTGAACCAATATAACGTAATTGCATTTCTATAATATGCTAATCCACGAAAGCCATCGTTTATCCGTAATTTTCACGATGAGAATATAGCATTATAGCACAATGCTGAGCCGCCTCGAATCTACAATGAATTAATCGCATAAAGCCGTCACCTAACTAAGTTATCAAGAGAGAAAGTACGCGAATATCAATGTACCTGCAGGTGCATGCATGCCTGTTACAAACTTAACGGAGCACTTGAATGATGAATTACTGTATCTTATGCTTCACAGAATATTTTTTGAATATCAATAATTGAATCATATGTAGAATTAGATAAAAAGTTACGAGGATAAAACACAGAAAAAACTTTCGTCTTAAGAGACAGGGCATTTTATAAAGCTAAAAAATAGGCTTAATTTTATGTATAACGAAAGAATTTTCCTGTGTAAACTGTAGATATTAGTGGACTTAAAATCGATTGAAAAAGAAAAGGGGGCAAGTTTTCGAAAATTAAGTGTTTTTGCAAGAGAATTGAGTCTCAGTTCGATGTGAAAGTGTTACATGATTGTGATTTTTATCCTTTCGATCGATAAAAACTGGGTAGAATTAGTATACATTAAGGTTGCACAAACAAGGCTTTTTCTAAAATGGATCTCTTACAAAAAATCTCTTACAGAAAACCTTAACTATGAGTTTCCGTTATCCGTCCCTTGCGGAACATGGTCAAAACTCAGAAAGTTTTTGGATTTTGTTTTTCTCGAAAAAGGTGGTTTCTGTGAAAATTCATGAGAACAAAAAATATTTTGGATATCATTCCCTACAATTTATCTCATGGGGTTGATGTTATAGGACCGTAAGTTCCAAAAGTAGGTGGCGTTGAAGTCACCAAAAAAGCTAACTTTTTTTTCTCTACGATGTACCGTTTCTGAGTAACTGGGTGACAAAAGGCAGCGTTGAATGTGCCAGTCGAAATTCATCAGCCGACGAGCAACCGCCGTTTTAAACATAAACCGCTCACTCGAAGCCAATGATTGGGAAGAAAAATAAAATTTACACTTTTTGAGTTTTGACCATGTTCCGCAAGGGGAGAGATGACGGGAACTCATGGTGAAGGTCCCCCAGTCCCCAGCGATTCATGCAAAAAAAATGAATCGGAAAATGTTGTCCACTATATTCGACAGATTCACTGTACTATTTCTTGTAAAAACTAGAACAAACGAGCCGCTTAGTCCCATTTTTCGGTAAATATAACAAAACAAGCATATGAAGATGACACTTTATAACAAAGGTAGTCAGAAATTACTGTCATTCGACTTTAAAGATCTGGATAAAATGATGGTAGGTTTTTCGGTTTTTTGGTCGTTTATTTCGTGTTATAAAAAACGAAGTTTTGCCCACTAAACGTAGGGCCTCATCAGGGATTCAAGTTGATATTATGGTTTTCGGCCAAGTTTGTCTCATCATTTAACGATCTGGGTTCTAAAGGAACTAATCGAAAAAATAGAGGGAAAATGTGTACATATTTTGTAGAACGGTGAAACGCCTTTTCAGATCGAGGCTATACCTATGCTAGCGTATCGTAGTACACTTTCCAGACATGTTTTTGTAGAGGTGAACGCTTTGTGTCTCCGACAGAACGTTTTCATGTGCCAGGAAAGACGTGCCCTATCGAGTGCTCTCCTTCTGAGCTCAAGAACATGCTTACTTCACGACGTTGCGCATTCGTGCCGATTTACAAATCAGTTTTCCTCTATTATATTTTCCAAAAATGTTTAAGAATATGAAACAAAGAACGGAAAAAAGTAACTTTTCAAATTGCTTCGAATCTCGTTGCATTTTTAATTTAATTCCTTTAATTCCTTGCATTTCATTTTAAATGGAAAAATTCCCTATTACGCTATTCGCCCTATTACGCCCTATTCTCTATTATCATATCTCTTCCAAGGTTTCCCAAATTCTTCGAATCGCATTTTCATTGTTTCTATAATTACTAAAAATTTGGAAACGCCTTTTATTCTAATAAATGCTGTTAAATCACTTATACGATGACAACTAGATACCTCACAGGTATTTATCAATTATTGATTTATTGATGGGAGAAGTAACAATTATCGTATCAATATACAAAGAAAAGGAAGATCAAAGCAACTGCAATATTTACAGATATATCAGCTTATGAAGTGCCGTATAAGTAAAATATATTCAAAAATACTTATTCGCAAGGTAATGAAAATAACAGGAGAAAAAAAATTTGGTTGAGGGAACAAATTTGTTGATATTGGAAAAAATACTTCGTTAATTAAACTCTTTAAACCAAATTTTTGTGGCTAAGATCCACCAAAAAGTTTGATTGGATCAACCAAGTTAAGCTCATAGATCAAATCGAAAATACTTTGCTTTTTTTGGCATATCAGCTGACTTCAGCCATATTGAAAAGTGAGACCAACTCCTTTTTTAATAATTTTTGTAAAATTAATAACTGCTCGGCAAATGTATTTTGTTTCCAGGTCTTTATTTTTTTCTCAGTATAAGATATACATTCTACCAGATACATTTCTAATTAAAGTAGAAAGCTTTTATAAAAGCAACTGCTATAATTTTTCCCTTATAATTATATTTAGTAAATTAAGGTCTTGATTTTCAACCCAGATTTTACCAAGGTATTGGGAAATAAATATTTAAGACGATAATTGAAGCGTCGGCAAACATAGTTTTTGACACACTGGAATCTATGTTTATGCTATAAGTTTTTTTATTTAAAGTTAAAATCGATAGTGTTTAATTTTGACGTTAAAATTTAAATACGTGGTTATGTAGTTTCTTAAAATTGAAACTTATCTACTTCGACAACGAGGTTAACAACATTGTCTCGAAATATTATTGCAATTCCAAGAAAAATAAGAAAAGCCTGCTGTAACTCGGTATTTACTAGAATTTGTAAGGACAAACATTATTTCTTCGACTAATTATTTCTTCGAGCTAATTGTTTTTTAATAGATAGTTTAATGATACCACCTTGCAAAAGTTTTTAAATATTTACACATGTTTTTGTTTTACTTTCCTGTCGACAAAATATGATAGAATAAACTGTAGAGTATTATTTACTCAATCGGAAGTTATTATCAAATACTATTTGAAAGAAAATTAAAAAGAGGAAAAATTTCAATCCAAAATCCCATTTCGGCGCTACCGCGAATGAATTTCGAGAACTAGAAATTTGTCCAAATCTTAGTTCATACGTTTTTTGAGCCGATGCTACAATTGCTAATTCGGCGTAATTGACTGGAGCCAAGAGTAGAACTAATCGATCGCCACCAAACAAGCAAGTGATGTCAATGGAATCCAAATTAGCTTTTCCAATGCAATGACGCTCGATGTCTGAATATCACAGGTAATTGAGAATCGTGGATACAAAAATATTCTATGAGCATCAGAAAAAATAACAAAAATAATCCCATCCACACTGATTACTACAGAAGTATTTTTGTTCTCTAATTGACAAAAATATGGTTCGAATACTAAGCTTTCTAATTGCTCTTTGCGTCACTGAACATATTATTTTTATTATTTTTTACTTCCGGGAATATAAACAACGCTGATGAAGGTTAAAGAGCAAAAATATGAAAAAAGCGCATCCTTTACTTGGTTATACGTATTTCTTTAAGAAGGAAAACAACAAACTTGCGTGAAGTGGTAATAATAATGAAAGAAATTACGAAATTTAAAATCTTATGTAAAGAACGAGTAATTGAAATTGCGCTTTAAAAATCTATCTCTAAAAACTGGATCTGTGTTATGAAGTTTTATACTCGACGTAAAAACGGCGAAAGGATTTTAAACAATTTTAACGATTACCACAATAAAGCCACTAGCCGTTGGCATTTTATTACGTGCATGTCGTAAAGTTTTTTATGCAACTAGTAAAAAAGTATATACTTTTGAAGAAAGTAAGTTCGAGAGTTATTTGAGAAAAACGAACGGTACTTTTCAAAACTGGAATTATATCTTTCCAATTCTCTCTCCACTTATTAAAACCATAATTCGATATTTATATTTTACTTCGTTTTAACATCGATTGAAGTAAGAATTATTTTAAGCGAATAAAAGTTTGAAAATTTTAAAAAATGAGCATTGGACTTTTCTTCACACTTTATGATTCATGAAAAATAATAAATAAATTTAATAATACCCGTAACCCAATGGTTATAACGTTATTATTTATGATTTTCCGACAAACATATATATTTAAACATTATATTTATTCCGTCTAGAATAAAATACACAAGATTAAGTATAAATTTAATAAATGTGTGTCCATCATAAAGCCGTTAATAAGATAAGTTAATCAATTGGCGTTTTATAGTTTGTTAAAATCCTTTAAAATAAATTTAATTAACAGGCCATGAAACAAATAATTGCGAATAAATTAATAAATTTCAAATTCAAGAAGTTTCCATGGTTTCTTGGCTTTGGATTTTCTCTAAATCCTTTTGATTTCTTTGAACTCCGTTATAAAATATATTGAGATATCAAAAAAGCATTCAACCGTTAAATTGTCCTGAGATCTGTTCAACCTGCAAGATGCCTGCAGAAGTTGTCCGCAGTTCATTCGCAATCTTTTCCAATTAATGAAGCCCCTTGAAGTCACTCGAAGTCTTATAGAAGTTCGTCAATATTAAAGAAAAATCCTATATATGAGGTTAGTTTTGAATTATATAAGGTCTTTAAATTTAAAAGTTTCAAATCAATCTATACTTTTACACATAATATTAATAATTTAAAATTAGCAATGAAATCTTCAGGGTTTCTACAAAATCCAAATTTTGAAATTCCCTGACTTTCTCTGTCTTTTCCCAGTCCAATTTTTCATTTTCCTTAACCATTCAAATTTTTCTTTTAGGTAGGTATAAAAACAATCTTACATCTAGAATATGAATAACACTGATGCAAAAAACAGATTGATTTTAACACGAAAATTTGAATTTTTAACAAAGAAAGTTGAAACTCTACGCAAAAATATACAGAATATCCACTAAAACGAGCCTTCAATCAAATAAATGAATTTCCAAACAAATATATACATTTTCAAGAAAAAATGATATTGTTACATTTTCAGTAAAAAAAAAAATTTTTAACTGAATAAAAAATTTCAAACAAAAACTAATTCGTAAACAAACTAAATGCATTTTCAACGAAATAGTTAAATTTTCTACCAAAAAAACATTAATTTTTAACAAAATACATGAAGAAATATACCAAGAAGGTTAATATTCTACCACAAAAGACAAATTTTCAACAAAATAAAGAATTTTTAAATCATATAGTTAAATTTTAACTCAACAAGATAAATTTTCAACTAAACATGAAATAGTTACACTTTCAGCTAAAAATTAATTTTCAAACAAATAAAAATAATAATTTAATCGCTAAGCGCAGAAATGGAACTACTTACAATTTTCGTTCAAAATTAATAAATAATGTATTCATATAGATTTGAATACGCTCTATTTAATTTGGGCACTAAGAAAATTATGCGAAAGAAATAGTTTCCTTTCTGCATTCAGCAATTCAATTTCAGGAAGATAGTTAAATTTTGAAAAAAAAGGTTTTCAATTGAAATGATGAATCATCAAGCAATAAAACAAAATGTTAACAAAGCAGTTCCACTTTCAACTAAATAGTTGGAAAAAAGATAAATTCTCAACAAAAAATGTCATAGTTGATATTTCAAAAAAAATTTGGTTCTAATTTTAAACCGAAAACAGTCGAATTCAACCAAACAAAAAGAGATTTAAAAAAAAAATAGTTGAATCCTCAACCAAACCAAACTAATTTTCACACAAACACTTGTAATATTTAAACAAAAAAGATGCCATTTGTATCAAAACAGATTAATGTTTACCTAAAAAGCCAAGTTTTCAACAAAAACCTTGAAGTTCCAAAAAAAATTACTTTGCACAAAAAGTTGTTAAATTTGCATCAAAATGAGACAATTAACTTCAGTTCATTGAAAAATTCCTGATTGTACCCCTTCAGTTAACAAAACAAGTAGGGTGGAGATATATTATTTTACGTATTCAACTATTACATTATTTACTTCAAGAGCAGCATTTACTCAAGAAAACTTCGACTTTCGTTAGAGCATACATTTTTTTAAATTTCGCAAAGTATAAAACCAGTGAGAGATAATTTAGGCGGGATTTAAAAGATTGCAAAAAAAACCGCTACCCTCGCGGGTCGGTTCTGGTTTGCGCAGACCCGCAAACATCCCGACAACCCGCCAGACCACCAATCCGCATTCAACCAGATAACCCGTAGTCAGCCCGCCTATCCGTATTTAACCCGCAAACCCACATTCAACCCGCAATCAAAACACATTAATTTTTTTTAAATTAGTTAAACAGCCATTTTGCAAGCTTTTATTTGACTTTCCATGTGGGTATGTGTATGTCAGAATCCTATTTTGCATTCTAATTGTGACGTACTTCTGCACATCCAATCGGTCTTTTTTTGAATACCAATTTTTTGTTTAAGCAGGAAAAAATTAGGATAGAGAAACGGACGTTCACCAGACCGAAACTATAAGGGTTTAAACTCGGGGCTACGAAAACCGTAAAAAGAATTTAAGTTCGGTCAATCTTATATTTACGAAGATTTTCAAGTTTCTAACTTGATTTTGAATTTAATGCGCGTTTGCGGGTTTTGCGAGTTGGCAGTCTGAATGCAGGTTGTCAGGCTGGATGCGGATTGTTATGTTAGATGCGCATTGTGGGGTTGATTGCCGTTCTGCCGCTCAACCCGAAAAACCGTTTCGATCAGCATCAATTTTGCATACCCCTAATTATTACACAAACGAGCTTTTAAATACGGAGCATAATCTCATTTCGCTTTATAAATCTGTCGCGCGAATAACCACTCGTGAATAAGAGTATGCGTATATTACCGGTATAATAAAGGTGTCGGGTATTCTCTTTCACGTGACCAACGCTGAATAGAAATGCTGCAATAGTTCCTGTCACCGCACTCAAATATATTCGTACGATTTTTCGCGTGTAGATTTAACTTTGAAAGCTGAAAGAAATTGATAAGAAGGGGTCATAAATTTGTCTAAAACTATCCATAAATAGTAAGGCCTTGGGTATTTTTTAGTTCAAATTATTCAAGTTATCCATTGTCCACTTAATACCTACTGTAATACATTCTCTGATTCTTCCCTTTATATATTTATTTTATTTCACAGAAAATTTGCTGGTACCGAGAATCAAACCCAAACCAATAAGTTTAAACTGCGCGCGCTAGTGACCACTAGTGACTAGAAAATCGAAAATTACAATTAATTTTTAACTACAAAAGAGGATTACTTATTCACTCAAAATGCTATAATTACTTAAAATATGATTTTAAAACAGAGCATCTAATATTTTAATCAAATTTATATAAATCTATAAGAATATCATTTTATTATTTTTTTATATTAAGAGAAAATGTCCAATTTAATATATTACAAAAAGATCCAAGAGCTCGATATAAGCGAAAAAAAATCGTTTCGAAAAAATATTTTTTTTTACCATTTTACATCTCCTATCAACTTTGCTGATACGCACTTAAAAAAACGTTATAATAAGCGAGACTAGACTTCGAAGACGACAAGAAAAAGAAAATTATTTTTATAGTAATAATTTTTTATATCATTTGATACATCCGGACAATTTGCAAATTAGTAAAAAATCTGTGATTAACGCTTGGACATTTTTATGCAATGAGAAGATGACCAGCGCCTGATTTGGGCCAGCATAGACTATGAAGAAAATGAGGAACAAAAAATGTTTATAGTGTTAATTTTTTATCTATTTTTGAATCGTGAAAAAAATTTTGGCTGATTGTCACTTAGAAATTTTTGTTTTATGTAAGGCGGACTAGCGCCAGGTATTGTCAGACTAGAATGTCAAGAAACTAAGAAAAAAATTATTTTTATATTGCTATAATTTGTTATCTTATCAAAATATTTCATCTATGCAGTATTTTTATCAATATTTAGGGAATAGTTGCGTATTCCTCGTATAAAACGCTACGCTGTCAAATTTAAAATCCCCAAATTTAGCATCCAAGTGGCCCAAATTTTTGAAAAATGTCAACAACTGACCGATTTCCATGAAACTCAGTACTGGGGAGATTTTTCGGTTTATCATAAATAATCTAAGGTTTCTGATTATAAATTTAAAGTCAAATTCAATTTTTTTTAAACTTTGTATCAATATAGCGAAAGTTTTTTTGAAAATTATCAGATTTCCACGAGACTCGAAACTAAGGATCTTTTAGGTTTCTGATCATAAATTTGAAGTAAAATTAAACAAAAAAGTTTTTTACCTAAAATTTGTGAAAAGAAAATCGAAAAATTCCCTAGTTCTAAATTTAATTTATTTTCCCGACAAATTGGATCGTTTGGTAAAAAATTTTAACTTCGTTAATTTTTATCTAAAATTTTTAATTAGAAACCTAAAGTCCCCTCCAGTATTGAGTCTAATACAAATCAAAAAGTATTATTATTTTTCAAAAAATTGAGAATTTTGATGAAAAAAGTGTGCCCAGAAACCCAAAAAACTTCACAAGTATTAAGTTTTCTGAAAACCCGTAATTTTTTTTAATTCCAGAAATTTGGGCCATATGCATAAAAAATAACGACATTTTTAAATGTTGAACTCAAAGGATGCCGCACAATTGAAATTAAGATCCGGTCCCGTCAAATTGGCTGAAAATTCAATATAATATAGTGCAAAGCCTCCTGATCAAAAAATCCTAAGGGGCGAATCTAATCTGCACCTCATCTTCAAGTTTCAAGCGGGACATTAGATTCGCTTGTGGTTACATTTTTCTCGTTCAGCCCCACCTATCTCGAAAACTTTGATTTTTTGGACTGGTGCCCATTAGGATTTTTTGATCAGGAGGCTTTGAACTATATTATATTGCAATTTCAGCCAATTTGACCGGGCCAAATTTTAATGTAAATTGTGCGGGGTCCTTTGAGATCAGAAACACGAAAAAATCTCTAGTTCTGAGTGTCGTGGAAATAATACAATTGTGACCATAAATCAATGATCAGAAACACAAAAAAAACCTTTAGTACCAAACCTTATGGAAATCTGCTAATTTATTGAATTTTACACAAATTTGGGCTGTATTAATAAAAAATGTCACATTTTTTATTCTGATGTAATAAAAAAAGTCTACCAGTAATACCTCGTTCAAATCGGCAAGTTTATTGAAATTAATTTTACGCCGTTTGCATAAAAATGGTCAAATTATTTAATTTTCACCCTAAATTTGTGATCTGTAACCCCAGAAACCTCCCAGCATTGAACCTCACTGAAATCGTCCAATTTATTGAATTTTGTGAAATTTGATCGACTATTTGCTTGTTTCCTAATTTTTATAATTATTATAAGAATATGAATATATTCCTAAATTCCATATTCTCTTTCGGCCTCATCCATTTACAAACATTCGAAGAAGCTCGCTACATAATACGCGGAGAAACAGGTGGCGTGACTCTCACAAATAACGCGCGTAAATTGTAAGTGGCGGTTGCACTTTCCGTCGAACAGGTAACAACGAGACTCAAGAATACTATGTTCAAGACTCGTGAGCCTACATAATATTTCGCGATGAATCATGCTTCATAGAAGCACAGTGATGCAAGTGAAACTATTATTACGTGCATTGCGCGATTATGTTATTAGGAGAGAAAAAACAAACCCGATTATAATCACCCTAATAATGAAAAATAAATTTCTGTGTCTGCAGACACCGCAGCACACTTTCTACAAAGCTAATTTTCAAATAATCAATTTTTACAAGGATAATAATAGAATCAAGTTTACTCTAATTAAATTCGTTGAAAAAAATGGGAAATATTCGCAATTGAGATCAAGGTACACATATTTGAAATATCACACACGTAACATGTCGTTAGAACACTTTCATGTTTGCTCTGCTGAAGCATAACGAAACGTGTCATAATTTCGATAGTTAGCGATGCATGAATATTAAATTCATTATAACTAAAAACATAATCTGAAACAATCTACAATCCACCCATCACAATTATGACAGTAAGAAATGAACTTTATGTTACGAAACTTACGAAACAAAGGTCTAGTCAAAATTGCATCTTTTGCAAGAATTATTATAGGCGAATATTTGGATATAAGGGTCTATTGTTGCAGAATAAAAATTCTTTGAATTCCATGTTCAGGGGCAGTAACAAAGGTGCAATTTTAGCTGAAGTTATTAGCCTTTTTACTGTGAGCACGTGGCGGTAATCACTAATAAAATTGTGGACTTGGTGAGTTTTCGATATTATTACCAGGAACTAAGAGATTTTGTCGACTTGGTGTTAAAAAAAAAATAATTATTTGCGACCTCGAGTTATCACCATTGTAGACCCTGTACTTGTGAATTCTATACTTCGAAGTCTACAATTGCATTATGCATTCGTGCCGTAGAGGACGTATATCGCCAGATCTGACAGTGAAAAGTGAATTAATCTATTCTTTGATGCGGAAAGGCGGTAGAAACGTAGGTCATACCTGAAGATCGTAATTAATCAACTCTTATTTAAAAAAGTGATATGAAATAAAATTCCTTCATTCAGCTCGCATTAATCTTACTGCATTTACTCATCTGCGACCAAAATATTGATGCAGTCACATATACTAAGTAATACTTACTTATTCAATTAGGCAAGTATATACTATTTCAAATTTTAATTACAAAACTCATTTTGTTTAAGCAATATGAAATTAAATCATCCGCTCAACTTTATAAGTATAAACTTTGTTTGACAAAAACAAACATGATTTTTTTATTCGGCACATAAACTCTTTTTGCTGAATTTGTATTGATATCTTGCGATTTTTTATTGTAATTTGCAGCGATACTGATACGCAATCACAGCTCAGGGCTGATCGATACACTGTTCGCTAAAGAAATTCTAGTGCAGTCAATCGTATTACTGACGGCGAAACAAATTTTCAAGATCATTTTTCTTTGCGGATAAAAGCTGGCATTTGGCCTTCGAATATTTAAAGCCACTGGCAAACTACCCATAAAAACGCAATTAATTTATATTACGCCGAAGTATAAGAACCCTAATATAAAATCCTTCAGAACATATGTTACATGCAACATTGTATATATATTTAGGGTAGACATTAAAACCTAAATATATTCCTGGTCATTTCCCCGTTTGTAAACATTTTTTCCAAATTATTGTGCAATTTGAAATATGAAAACTGCACAATAAGTGAAATTTTTCTAATTTAATGCTATATGGAAAAAATACATAGTGGAGCCAACGATATTGTCAATATATTCAAAATAGGGATTTAGAGCATAATTTTTTGTAACCATTATACAACAAAATGTTATTCAGCTCAAGTCAAAAGGTTGAAAGTGTGAATATAGCGATAATTAAATGGAAATCATTTTGACAGAGGTAGAAAATTTATAATTGAAATTTTAAGAAACAAAAAATATGAGTAAAAACTGGGTTTATTTTTTAATCGAAAAACCCATGTTTTTTCACATTGAACACTCGCCGTGAATAATTCATTTATCAACGAATTGACGAATTTCTTTTTGCGTTTTATTCATGATACTCTAGCGGAGGCGAAAATTTTTGAAAAAAGATTAACAGCAAATTGAGAATCCATGTTTTTTATAATTTAAATAAAACCCCATTTTTTTAGGTTTTTGCATTAAAAAAGTAATAGAGGAAGTTTAAGCTACAATAAACTTACTGTGTAAGAATTTATCACTATAGTGTATGGGTCAAATTTTCGGAAAATCTCAAATAGAATGAAGTTTTAGTTTTAACAATAAAGCGAGTTTATTGCGAGGGTGCGACGCGTCACGAAGCGCTGACAAGTGTGAGCGAGAGGAAAAAGCAAACGAAGGGGAAAATCCTGTCGTGACGAAGTCCCATAGTTAATTGAAAGATATGAAAATCCATGAATCCGAGATACAATAAAGCTGTTTCAAAAATAAAAATGATTTTTTTCGAATATATTTTAGGTTTGCTAATTTGATTTTTTAGTATTTTTTTGTTTGAATAACTCCTAATTTTTTCCGAGCATAAAATACACAATAATAATTACAAATAGATGTACATTTTTTAATTTGTAATGTTCCGGGTTGCAAATTTAAAACATGAGACAAAAAATAATATTTTCACATTTATTTCAAAACTATAAATTAATCAAAATGTTGATTAGATAATTGCCAAATATTTAAAACTGAACTCTTAAATTTATAAGGTGTTTAACATTGAAAAAATGCAAATAATCAAATATTGTTAATTTTTAAATCGTTACATATTGAGAATCTACAATTAGAAATTATACCCTTTTAAATGAAATTTCATTTAAAACTAAAAAATTAAAAAATTGTTTGATTTTAACTGTATCAATTTGAAATAGTCCAATTATCAACGTTTAAATTATTCGATTTGGAACATTTTTATAACAAAACTATCCAGTCTTTTTGAAACAAGATCTCCAAAACTAAATTAATTTAGTTTTAATTTAATTTCAGCCCTTTTAAAACGATTTTATAATAATTGTCAATCAAAGTTAATAATTTTAGTTCAAGCAGGAAAGTTATTACAAATTGAACAATTCAATATAAAAGACTCAAAACTTTAAAGTTTAAAGTACTTAAAATTGCGCAAATTCAAACGAGAAAATGAATAATCTTTAAAAATTTTAAATGGGACTCATGCAACTTTGCATCATTTCATGTGATATCAAATGGCCATTTGAACAACACAAAAAATTCCGGTCATTTCCCGGTTCGCAAACATATTTTCCAGTAACTGAAATAAAAATTACAAGTAATCAAAAGTAACCTGCAAATTAAAGTAGAGACATCTAAGTTCTTCTGCATTTTCATTCAAAAAGCCGAAATTGCTCTGAAACAGAGGAAAAAGGGTGATTTCCGCGAAAATAGGGGAATAAATTCTCTTTAAAAAAATTAATATATAGGAAGCATACTAAATTCCATATGAAATTATTTTAATTCCTAAGACTTCAAGTCGAATTGTACTAGATTCTTCAAAAAATAGTTTAATTTTCAACCCAAAGACGAAAAAAAAAGATTTAAGTTCAACCAAAAACAGTTGCATTTTCAGCCATACATTTGAATTTTATAATCAAAAAGATCATTTTTAGAAGACAGTTAAACGATCAACCAAAAAAGCTAACTTTTCAACCAAAAAATATAATTTTTACCCAACAAAGATAAATTTTCTACTATAAAAGATGAATTTTAAATTCAAAAGAACTAATTAACCATTTAAATGGAGGTTTTTTCCACATAACGGTTGATTTTTCCACACAAAAAATAGATTTTTAACCAAATATGATTCAATTTTCAACCTAGAAAAGAAGAAATTTCAACTAAATGTAGTCAAGTTTAAAAAAATTAAAATTATCAAGCAAAAAGTTGCATTTTTTAACTAAGTAGTTCAACTTTAAATTAAAAAAGACGAACTTTAAGCAAAAAAGTTACATTTTTTAACAAATAGTGCAATTCCCCAGTCAAAAATCATATTGTTTATAAGACAGTTGAATTTGTTTAAAAAAGGATTCCACAACAAAAAAATTTAACCAATGGATTGTATTTTCAACATACCAAACACAAACTTTCAACCAAATGGTGAAATTAAAAAAAAATGA
Organism: Druon quercuslanigerum; assembly: GCA_010014905.2. NCBI lineage: Eukaryota > Metazoa > Arthropoda > Insecta > Hymenoptera > Cynipidae > Druon > Druon quercuslanigerum. The sequence goes on from JAAAKG020144891.1 coordinate 32,073, forward strand.
ACCAGAAAGTAAAAGTAAAAGTAAAAATATAGTCATTTTCAAGCCAAATCCCAGATTTTGTTTCATAGAAAACCGTTAAATTAAAAAAAAAATAGGATGTCTTTTTAACGAAATATTTTAATTTTGAGCAAAATAATTAAATTCTCAACAAAATAGATGATTTTTTAACTAAAAAGAATTAACTTTCAAACAAAAGTAGTAGTTGTATTTTATTATCGGGTTCTAATAATAAAGTGCGCATTTCAGCGAAAAGGTAAGAAAAACGTAAAGCTTCTTAGAAAACAGGAAAAAGAATGAGATAAAATATTTTTACCAATATTTTTTACCATGAAGTGCGTTTTATTATGAGTTTTCTTTATCGAAAATTGAATAAAATTTTGTAGGAAAAAAAACCAAAAACACGTCATGATGCCAAGTAATCGTTATAAATCCTTATAAGATTTAATAAAACTCTCTGATGAGGGCCACCATTGTGTGCCGAAACGTTTGAAACAACTTAATTAGTTTCACTTCTCCTGACCCTAAAGCCAACATCAACAATTTCTACAAAATTTTATTATCGAGGGTCAGCATAATCCCCCAGCGATTATTAAATAAAATTCCCGATTTTTTCTTACTCTTTAAAAATTCCCAGTCTAGTGGCTATTGAGAAGTGGGGATAAATTTGGTAATTAGATCCGCAATTTTGGGAGTCATGGTGGTTTTTGAAGATTTAATTTGCTATTTTTAACGACTTAATTTTGAATTGTGGGCCAGGGGAGGTTGAACGGTCGTAGCGTTTACGGTTTGCTGCTCTCGTCGTTCCTCTTGGCTGACTAACCGTTATACAACATCCGGCCTCCCGCTTTATTCTATTGTTCATCGTTATATCATCATTCCCTGAGTCGTGCGAATTCCTTGCGTTGTGTTTAAAAACTATCACAGAACAGTAAATGGAAGTATCTGTAACAATATTC
>JAAAKG020144892.1:0-11014 GCA_010014905.2 Druon quercuslanigerum
ATGCCATCGTCATCCAGCTTGTAAGGAGGTTGTGAAGAAAATTTTCTCGTCTCTCCATAGCTCAGTTGGTAAGAGCATCAGACCGGAAATTTGAAGGTCCTGGGTTCAGATCCCAGTGGATATAGAGACATTTTTTTCACAATCTTAAGATTTATTAATATTTTAATAATATTCATATAGACCAGTAGACAAACAAAATTAACATCTAAAATTAAAAATTAAAAAAGCTTTTGTTATGTATTAAACATTTTATTGGAACTTGCATCGTTATTCCATAAATTTAATTTGTTAATTTTCAATGTTATTTTTGACGATTTAGATCATAAATACGTATCCTAGAGAAAAGTATGGATCGAAAAAAATGTTTAGATATAATTTAAGCGAAAAATTTTATTAGGTAAAATGTTATTGTAGTTTCTAGCTTGTGTTGTTTTCCCAAAAAGTTATTTAAAAAAAATGTTTAATGTATTTTTATAACCAAAGTTTATTAAAAATTGGTAGATCTTTTTTGAATGCACAATTTTTTTCATTCATGTGTTTCCGCAGCTTGCATCATTTTTCCAAATATTCGATTTTCTCATTATCAATCTTATTTTTCACGATTAAAACAAAAACTACGCATTCTATATAAAAATTATTAATAATAAATTTCTGGATCTTTTATGGATGAACAAATTTTGCCTTTCTATTTTTTTTAGCTTGTGTCGTTTCTCTAAATATTTAATTTTTCTATTTTTAATGCTGTTTTTACAAATAAAGCAAACACTACGTATTCTACATAAAAACAATTAATAATAAATTTCTAGATCTTTTTTGGATGAACAAATTTTACCTTTTTATTTTTTTTAGCTTCTGTCGTTTCTCTAGATATTTAATCTTTTTATTTTTAATGCTATTTTTTACGAATAAAACGAATAACACGCGTATTATCAAAAAGTGAATAATAATAAATTTGTCGATCTGTTTGGTTGCACAATTCTTATCTATACTTCTTTTTTCGTATTTTGCGTAAAATGAATGCAAAATGGAATTTTTGATTTTTCGCTATTCTTTGTGCTAAAAACATTTGCGTTTTTAATTTTTGGAAAAAATTCAAAAAGTTGTTATGATAATCTTGCGGGGTATTCGAAAAACAACTTGTTCTTTTTTTATATACTAAAAGAGTGTACTTAAGGCCAACCTAATAGATAACTTAACACAAAAGTTATCGTGCTTAGAGGCCGGCAGACATTATACATACATACAGACAAAAATACAGACAGAAATATTGATAAAAACCAGTTTTTCGGATTCAGAGGGTCTCGAAACGTAGGGATTTGATAAAAACGGGGGGAGGGGGGGCCTCAAACTTAACACAAATCTAATACCTTCTACAACGAGAATGTACAAATATTAAACATTTGTTCGACTTACTGGGATGTCTTTAATTAACCTTTAAATCATTTTTAGATTTAAAACAAAACAATTCAGATGTGCACGTAAAATTAAGATTTTTGAAGAATTGGACTGTATGAATTGTTTATTCTGAACAAAAATGTTTCATTTTTAACCCAAAAAGAATGCAAAAATCTAAAACTTAACTTGAGTTTTTCTTTTAAAAAAAAATTATTTTATACTTTTTACTTAATTTAATAAGAGCATAATTGTTTAGTTTCTGATTTTCATAAGGTACAAATTGGAAGATCAAAAATTATTTTTATTCAATTTCTTACATTTGCTTCAATCTTATTTAAGAACGAGCCCACAATTTTACAACAAAGAAGTACACTCGGGAGGTTTTTATTGACCATGAAACATAACTTTTAATCATAGTTTCAATGCAATTACAGCTCGTAATTGATCTGTAAATTTTCTGTTGATATGGATGTAAAAACTTTCAATTTAATCTACGGTACTTATAGAGAAAATGTACAATTATTATAATTTAAAAGTAGTTACAGTAATTCAAAAATAAGTTTTGTCTACTGATGAAAATAATTTACTTTCATGCATTTTTTCGAACTAAATTACATGCATAAATTAAATCTCATTTGCAGCAATTACCTTCAAACTATACAATAATTATGTATTTTCAAACTTTTTAAAATCTTTGTAAATTTTTCTCGTCGCTAGGTACAAATTTTAATATATAATAAGTATGAAAATTTGTTAAAATAAAGTTTTGATCAAATACTACCTAGCGACAACGATAGACATTTTTTTAACAATAATTATAAGTAAAAAGCATAGGCAATATTTTTCTTTTTAAAAGTAAGAAAAATAGCGTTTAGAAAATTGTGCTTCGACGACGACTTACGTTTAAAAAATATAAAACACAGCTCATTTTTAAACGGACATTAGCTATATTGATTTTTTAATTAAATTGTTTATCCTAAAACCTTAAAAATGACTTCGAAAAATGTCATCCCTAATTTTGTAAATTCTTGGAAAATAAGAATTTATTTATTTGCATGTGGTATACACGTGAATGCATTCAGCTTTAGTTATAATCAAATAATATTGTATTTTTTAGTCGAAAGTATGGTTCGCAAATTAATAAAGGATGTTTGTGATTATCAGGTGTTTGATATTTATAACTTATTACTTGTGCAATAAACAATTGTTCAGAGATGATACTTATTATAATATTCAATTTTAAATCTATGCTCATATAAGAAAGATACTAAATACGCGAGCTATACGCAGACAAATTATTCGATTAATTTAATAAAATCTATTTTGATGAAATCTAATTATAAAAATTAACCAAAAGACTTCTTAAAACTGACTATTGTATTCAAAATAAATCTAGACTTACAGCATTGGAGGTGAACATATTTTGACCAGGTATTCTCATAATGTTCGTTACTAATTGTAAATTATGTCGATATGCTTAGGTCAGAAAAATGGATTACACTTTCTAATTAATAACATTGATGTTTTCAGGTTTTAAGTAAGAAAATAAAAAAACTTTGGAAAATCAAATGATAAGGTTGTACATGTAAGTAACTGTTGACATTAAAATGGGTTATCATGAACTCAGACGCAAAAATGGATATTTTCTGCTGCCTATATTAACACTTATTTAAGATCCTTTATATTATACATGAGCAATTTAACGAGTTTCTAAAGAACAAATACCTCTGGTAAATAAACTTTAAACCTATATATCCCATTGTGAAATACTACTTTAATTTATTATTGATAATGAACCAGCGACCAGCGAATGGATCATTTTGTGGAAGGAATCCGCTCATTCAAGTGGCATCTTTATGCAATTTTTCATCTGAGCAGAATCCTTGATTCAAGAAAAATATGAAGATCCTTATTAGTTCTCTTTTCTACACCTTAGGAATTTCTCTGTATTTTGTTGCTCATTATAATTATAATAAAATATTATATTTACAATAATCGCTGGAGGGCCACCATTGTGTGCCGAAACGTTTGAAACAACTTAATTAGTTTCAATTCTCCTGACCCTAAAGCCAACAACCAACATCAACAATTTCTACAAAATTATATTTACAATTTTAAGTAAATTTTTTATTACATACTTTGTTTTCTATTCAAACATTTCATCGCCACTCATTTTGTTCAGCCTAAAGAATAAGATATTTGGGACGATTATTCGAATATTCAATTTTTACGCATCAGCATTTAAAGCATGACATCTTTAAAATAAGAAGGCTGTGTCTAATAGTCCCACAATTTGATAGTTTATCAATTTTGGAAAATATTGATTAATCTAAAAAGTAAAATAATAATTGTTACACACCAACTGGACAAGTGAGCGGGTATGGCTGCCGATTTCGCTTCGGGGGCTTTCATAAACCACGAGGTCCAATTTTTGCTACTTTTTGACCCCTCCCTCGCCCCATGTTCACTCATAGGGTACTATGTGGTTGATGGAAGGCCCCTAATTGACAATTCATTTATTTTGTTACAAATTTTGTTCTTGTTGTTTGGTAAAGAATTAAACTTTCTGGTTTGAAAATCGATTATTTGGGTTCAAATTGATTTATTTGGTGTTGTAATAATTCTGTATTTATTGTTTTCAGTCAACATTTTACTGTTTTCTGTTCATGCGTTTTTTTTAACAATTAAGTGTAAAAACACATTGCTAAGACTCTAAGCCCCTCCCCCCCTCCCCACAGACTTCACATGTCGACCAACGTAGCCTTTCATCGACCCCGACCACCCCTTTTTGGAGACTGAAAGATCGGCCGTGTTTTACTCACTACTGGTTAATAGAGATGCTGGTGTCGAGCGTTCATTTCCCCTTATTTTTGCTGTCATATTTTGGTTGGTGGGTGTGACCGACCATTGTAGTGTGACCTGTCAATATGTTGGGCACTGAGTATTTTTCCAGAATATTCCTTCGTTTAAAAAGAATTTGAAAATACTATTTTCTGACCTTTGCTCGCAAGTTTGAGGTCCTAGGGCGCGCACTGATGGTTCTCGCGTATCGCGCTCGGTATTTGTATTTTCCCTACATTTGTGCGCAGGCTTTTTAAAATTAAAGATCAAAGTCTCGACAACTGTAATTTTGTAATTGTGAATTCTTTTTTGTTAAAGCTCCTTTGACCTTAACGAACGAAATTTATTTTTTATTTTTACTTTAGTATTTGTTTTTTATGGTTTATCAAATTCTATTCTTAGCTACGCTTAAAAATGTATATCAATTCATTAAATTTATATTATTACAATTCATAATATTCATTGGTATATTGAAACAAAAGTATGCTCATTGTCTTTTTCTTGTAATTCAAGGAAAGAGCGCATTCTATTTTTAAAAAATTTTATTGAACACTTTATTGCCACTTATATCATTTTTCCACAAATTTAATTAATTTATTTTTCAATGCTATTTTTCACGATTTAAACTAAAAATACGCATCCCTGCGTTAAACTGGTTTTGAACGTACATATAATTTATCCCAAAACCTTTGTTAAATAAATTGTTATTGTAGCTTGTGTTCTTTTTCCAAAAAGGTATTTTTTATTTTTAATATATTTTTATAACGAGAGTTTATAAAAAATTTGTAGATCCTTGTTGCTTGAAGAATTTATATATTTTTTGGGCCCACAATTTTTGTTTATTGTTTTTTTCTGATCGTTCATAGATTGAACGCTGACTGGAATTTTTAGTTTTATTATTTTTTGTCCGATTACATTTTTCTGGTTCCTTTTTCCCTATTCCTTTACACACCCCCCATGCACTTACTTGGTGGTGGGAGGGGAACCTACCGTTTAAGGTGGGTTTCGAACGAGGGGCTATTAACTTCGAAGTCCGCTGAAATGAATGTAACGTGTTTTTAACGATGTCGTACGACTTCAAGCGTACTTTCGTGACTTCGTTAGACTCTAGTTTTTGAATTGGTTAGTTGTTGACTTCGATGAGTTGAAACGATGACTGCCGACTTCGTGCTGACATCCTACTGCCTTTATGACTCTGTTTGACTCGGGCGTAATGAACATTGCAGCATGACGTCCTTTTCGACTGACTCCACTGCGTTATATAGCTACTATTTCCTTGCTCTTACGTTTCGAAGTATAGTTTTACTGACTTCGTCATTGATACATTCTGTAGAGGTACCGGTTCCCATGACTCCGGAAATGAACAACTTCCTTGCTAGGCTAGTAAGAAATTTTTTTATATTTAAAGTATCTGCAAGATGTAAAAAAATGTACATACACATAATGTGTACTGTCGCCTCTTGGATTTATCGAAGTATAAGGGCGATATTTTAGATATAAAAAACGTTATTAGGTTCAAATAATTTCAAGGTATTAAAAAGAAAATATGTATAACAATTGTCCCAGCTTTAATTTCTTTGAAAATAATCGTTAGCGAAGTTCCTACTCAAATGAAGTACATAAACGTAGTTTATGGTCTTCTGATACATTTTTCAAAGTTTCAATCTCATATTTTATTTTGCAAAAAAGTTCTTAAGTTCAAAGATAATTCGGTAAACTGAAAAAGTATAAGGTCGGTAATATAAGTATTTGGGTATGTCACATACCCTTAAATTCATATTTTAAGCAATAGTATTGATCGATTTCGACCCTTTTTCAGAATTAAGTTCACAGTCCGTTCAGAGTCTTCATCAGCCTATACGATTTCCCGATATTCGTTTTTTCCAAAATGAACATGGTGAACTCCAAGTCCTACACGGAGATTTTCGTCCAGTACTAGCGGGTCAATACATGATTGGTGTACTTCAAAATGATATACTTCGCCCAATATATGGTCATCAACGGCAAATGGTTATAATATACATGCATAATATTTATATGCTCAATGTTCGACTAACCGAACATCATTTTCGGTTAATACCTTACGGTCATCATCTGTCTCACAGTCAGATGTACGCGGCATCATTTACGTATCATTTCGAGTAAATTATAGTTTAAATGTCATATTTATGTATTTATTTTGAACATGAGGATCACCTTATTAAAGATCACTTATTACAAATAAAAAAATACTTTTTTCAAGTACGACATTATTTTATATTAAATTAATTCAGAGCTCTTGCATTTTAGTCAGAACAGCCTATTTAGTAGAGCTTCATTTTCGAATCACAAATATACTAGGGATGTCCAAAAACAGGATTTTCTAAAGTGTTTAAAAAATTGTTAAGAGCGTTTCTCGATTTTTTCAAAAAATATTTCAAATACTGAATTTTGACTCCTGGAAGAGCCAATTTGGACCGCTTAAAGATTTTTTTTATTCCTAACAGCAAATGAAAGACAATTTATCGGAAAAGTTATTTGGGACGTCTGTTAGAGTTATTAGAAAAGTTCTTTTTGTTGATTTGAGCGCCTATAATCCTATATAGATAATGCAAACTTATTGAGATTTTGTTATAATATAGATTTCCATTCAACATAATTTGGTTAGTAATAATATGACAACTATACCATTTTCATTACTCCATTATGTACTAAAATATTCATTTTATGACATTTTTAGTAAAAATGTTTTTCGTTCCTCACGGGTCGCAAAAAAGTTGTACAGTTTGTTGAGCCGTATTTTTTAATTCTAAATGCATTCTCAACAAGTTTTCTGCAGATTTCATATGAATGAGGGAAAACCTTCTATATAATTATTAACATTATAGATTTTTAAAATCTTTCTCCTTAAAAAATTGCTTTTTTATGTAAACAAGATTAACGTATCTAAAATTTGTTTTAAAAAAATCATTTTTTAGGTTAGTGAAGTGGGAAACTATGATAAGACACAAACAAAATTATGGAAAAACCAGTCAATTTAATTTCTTAATTATTAAATATGTTAAACATTTCCAAAAATGTGTACATTACTAATTAATTTTGTAACTTCAATAGGAAAAACTGAAAAATCACTATAATAAATGTATATCACAGTGTGCTACGTCGTAACCTTGAATTTGTTCTCTAAATTTTAGTATCGATTGGACAGACGTCTTTTGTTTATTTAGGGAAAGTGTATGCTTTGTACGCAGCTTAAGCTCATCTTTGTCATTGTACGTGTATTGGCAATTTAGAAGCTTAGGGCCTTTGCCTGCAACCTTTTTTGAAAATTATTCTGAAAATCTCTATCTTTGTTTGCCGCACGTTATAGCACTTTAGGGATTCAGTAGTGAAAACTCTAATTAGTCTAATTTGAACGGATACTGTACATCGTTCGTCTAGAATCTAGATTGCATTTGACTCATAGCACAACTCTAATGACCCTACCATAAATCCGTTACCGCCGCACTGGGTCACAATTTGGGTGTGAACAGATTCTCCTACTTCCACGTTCCTCAGCCAATGAACAATAAGCATCCCTTTATCCCTTCTTCAATTTTGTACTTTGCCTACTCTAAGCCTACTTCATCGGTATTTTCAAATCACTCACGAATTGCATTCTGCGGAGAAACATTGTCGTCCCTCTTACTGTTGGTCTGTCTAATTTTTCGTAAAGTGTGGGTGTCAATTATGCACAACGCGCTCATTCGTTTAACGCATGTTTAGCCTCGTCCACAAAACACAGTGACTTCACAGTATGAAACACAAAACCAAGGTGAAAAGCTATTGTCTATAGTTTATATATAATGGAGAAGACAATGATATTTTGCATTTATTTCATAAATTTTTCGATGTAAAATAAATTTAAAAAAACAGTGTTCTGACTATTATATATAAACTACATATATATTTTTCACCTGAGGAATCATATTACTCTGGTTTTGTATAATGTTTCTTATGTATTGATATAGTTATTCATTTTACGATAATGAGATGTCAAGAAAAGCTGCAGATGAAAGGCTTAATAGTTTTTACTTAAAAAAAATTTAAATACCATAAGCTTGTTAAGATAAACAGCCTCTGTCACTAGGAAAAGCATTTTTTTAATTTTTAATGGTAATCATTAGAGTAGGGGTTCATTGATTGATATGAAATTTGCAGAAAACTTGTTAAACATGCATATGAACTTAAAAATCAAAATAAAAAATTTACAAATTATTCACAACTCGCATAGAGCGAAAAATATAAAATTTTAAACAACATTTTTATAACATTAGGGTTTGTTTAGCCTATTTTCTTCTCGTTAATTTTTTTAAAATTTTAATTAATACTTCTTCTTATAACTTTAATAGATGCTCTAAATGACCTAGAATTGTCCAATCGAGTACATTCAGGCGTTATACTTCATTCTTTGACTTATCTTATCAAAAAAAATGACGAGCGTTTTCACTTTTCAAAAATTCCTTTTTCTGAAGTACCATAAAATATACAATATGTCAATAATTTTTTAACTTATTTAAAAAAAAGTTACTTTGGTATTAGAAAATGCTTAATTTTCCATTTCAATTTTTTGCAATCCAAATTTTTGGGTACGGCCTCATGCACGATTTGCGAAAGTCTCCGTTCGGTGCCTGTAGATGATGCGTCACGCACCTAATACTGACAATTCTACATATAATTTACAAAAACGTATTTTACTTTACTGAAAGTTTGTATAATAAGTCATGACATTGTTTGTGTTCTTTCACGTTCAGGAAGAATGAAGGAGAATATTTAGAAATTGTGAAATTGGAAAGAAACTCATCAGTGACTATTATAACGGAAAGAATTTATAGTTCAAACAGAAAAGCAATGCAAACACAAATGAATAGAATTCAAATATAGTTGTATAATGTATTTTTCTCAAACAGACAACTGTATCCTTGATTTAAGGCCATGTCAGCGTAACCTCAATATTTTTTTGCAAATGTTTTTCAAATTCTACTTACGTTGGCACGAAATGCGATGGCAAGTTTAAAGTTTGGGAAAGTAAAGAAGAAGCAATAATAAACATTTGTCTGGAAAAAGTTTTAAAACACTTTTTTTATAATTATAAAAATGTGCTTTTTATTAAGATGCTAAAAACCTTCAACTCGATATCACGTTTGGCGTGACCATAATCGGATTTAAAAAAAAATTTGAACATTTTTTTAGGGGTTACGCTGACATAATAATTAGAATATTAGAATATTAGAATTTATCAACTTTTTAGATTATTTTCACATTTATAAAATATGAGCGTGATATTAACATCTGTTTTTGTATAGTTATATGAATTAAGCATATATAAGTTTTGTGTAAAAGGTCTAATTTATGATAACAATATTTGATACTCTTGTTATCTTTATGTTTACATTACGCACTTGGATTAGGTATACCTAAGCTCTTAAAATAGCACCTAAACTAGTAAAATACCGACGCCCAACCGAAAGAATTTACCAAAAGAAAGCAATAATTCGAAAACATTTTATAAAATTGTTACGATCGGCGGGATATATGTAAAGAAATGTTGAAGGTTACCATTTGATACCGGATGTTGACACGTCTATTTTGTTTATTTTGACAGTTATCTGTCTTGTCAAAACTTGAACACAACGTTTTGGCAAAAGGTGATCAGCGCCACAGTTTCTCTGTTTCTCCGCTGCGTCATTTGGAACCAAATTCCTATATAGGCTCGAATTGCTGGCGTGACATACGCCTGGTTTTCATATACAGTGAACTTTTGCCTATTTCGAGGGCCGCAAAACGTAAGCATTTGCGGATTTAAGGCTGGAGGGGACTCCACCCCTACCACGAGTCCTCAGGTGATTTTTATCAAGCGACGAGCATTAGCTGCTCCGGCCTTGTATCGATGCCTCCGCTGTACGCGTGTTTACGCATTTGCACATCATGCATTACAGTATTTTTGAAGTATTTTTGTTGACGCAAGGCGTGGCAAACATAATATTTCCTTCAAATAAGACAATCTGCAAAACTAAAAATCAATATAATCGAATCAAAAAAGGACTCAAATATTTCGCGGAATATTAAGTTTTGTAGAATGACGTCATTGTTTAAAAAAAAAGTTTAAAAAGTAGTTCTGCGATACGCCAGAAACGTCGTCGTTTATTTGGCCCCTGGGTCATATTTTTTTCAGGTCGAATTTTAATTTTTCAATAACATATCCCAATAGGAAATTTTATTACAGATATTCTTATTCCTGTAAATAAATGTGATAACTCTATTAGTTTTCGAAATAATAAAGAAAATGTTACTTTTTTCTGCAATCGCAAAATACGAATTTTTTGTGTTTAACTCGCCATGAGTTCTACATTAATAGGAATTTTGCAATAAAAATTTCAGAAAATATGCGCCATCGCATAGCGAAACTAACAGTCTTTATAGAATTTTAATTTATTTTTACTAAAAATTTACAACGACTTTTATTCTTCTTATTACGTACATTCGATTTTGAAAGTTTTAAACGCTTCGGGAGTCGAACGAATTTTCAGAAAATTACAATTAACGAGCAACTAAACTTTTCTTAGAATTTAAGGAAGTTTTTGGAAAATATCAGGCAATTATGTTTTATAGTTTTAAAGTCACAATTGATTTAAAATCTCAGCGCTGTCCCGTACGTCTGACGATTGGAAGGTCAAGCCGGTCACCAAAATAATAATGAAGACATTATAATTTACATTTGTTTATTATTTTTTAATAACAAATTATAAAAATTAAAACT